>JAZGTK010019079.1:0-11550 GCA_036877625.1 Ambastaia sidthimunki | reverse complement strand
GATGGGATGAGATAAGAGTTTGCACTGCTGCCTTGCAGAAATCTTTACTTGTGCTGCAGGTTCCAGAAGGAGTGTTGAATTCAGCAGCAGATGTCAGTGAACTCCAGATGGTTTCCTGTAATCGCTCAGAGCAGCAGACGAGTACAGCGAATGACAACAACAACTATTCCCATCACCACAGCCTGTCCTATACAGGTGCTCTCTCTCTCTTTCTCTCTCTCTCTCTCTCTGTCTCTCTCTCTCTCTCTCTCTGTTGGTTTCTGCTGACAGGAACATTGGGGTTATTGGGTTCTGGGTATTGAGTGAAGCTGTTGATGAAGTCATATGTCCTCTCTCTGAACCTCTACTGTACATTGAGAGTAATTAGTGTAGATAAAGGGCTGCATTCATTCAAGAACAATAGCACAAGAGTTTCATTATGATGTAGCTTATGTAAATGTTCATTTTCTATTGCATTCAGACCACCTGAAAAGATTTCAGAATAATAAAGTTTTTCAATAAATATTCAATAGAAAATTTGATTAAATACAAAACAGAAAATGTTCTACACCCATCTAACAATTTTAGATTGTAAGAGTGTTTCCATGATGTTTACATTAACAGAAACGCTAAAATGTTAAAATTTAAGCATTGTTCAAACTGTCCAGTTTTTTAGATGTTGTATTAATGTTTGCTTGATTATAAGAATGTTACTCCATTTCACTGATGTTACTGCAAAAACTTTGAGAACTTTTAGAGAATGTTAGCCAACGTTCATAGAGCATTCCCTGTTAGCTGGGTAGGTTTCATTAGAAAAATTGGTTGTTGCCTGTTTTTTGCCAACTTCTGCCTGTTTTAAAAAAGCCAACTTTCTTTTGAGGGAACATTTTGTCCATATATTGCTTGCTTTCTGAAAACCAGCATTTGTGTTTTTTTCAATATAACAGATCTGATTTGATTAAACTGTATTTTATATTTGTGAAACTGATGCATTGACATTCATGTATGATAATCTACATGTTTATGAAGATTCATCAGGGAACGCAGCCTGTGATGAGTCTGAGAAGACCTCCGCTCTAGAGATGTTCTCCAGCGGCCTGACAGAGTTAGAGCTGGGCACAGATGAAGTGTTTGTGATCGCTTCTGCCCCCAGTTCAGCTAAACTGCCCTTCTCTCCACACACTGTGAGTATCTCACTCCTGCTTCAGAAGAAAACAAACAGAACCTGCAGACTCTGGAATACTAAAGAAAAGACAAAGTAACATGAGGTGAAATCTTTATTGAAGGTTTTATCAAAGCTTCGTTGTGAACAATTCAAGCGTTTGTGTGGAGTTTTTCAATTGATCATGTTAAAGTTCTCAATGTTTTTCCAGAAAAATAAAGTCATTTTCAAAACGTGCCATGTATTATGAGGAGGTATACCGCACGCTTTTCAAGTTCTGTTTGAAGTTACTGTAGTTTTAGTAATGCTTTATTAGGAATATTGAATATTTGCTGGGTGATAAACCCCACTTGACATACACTCAGCTAACAATTTTAACGCTTCCATTAAATGATAAAAATGTTTAAAAACTTTTTGCAAGTTATAGGAACATTAAAAATGTCCAGTTTTTTAGATGTTGTATTAACTGTACTGTTTGTTTGTAAGAACATTATTCTGTAACATTTTTTAAAACATTCCTTTAACAACTTAATAATGTTTTAATATATAAAAAAATGTAACATTAAAAAAACATTATACTAACATTACTGCAAAAACGTTTTTGATAACTCTGAGGGAATTTAAAGAACTTTAGCCAGTGTTCTGAGAATGTTGCCTGGTAGCCAGGTTTAATTTGATTTATTTGCATTTTCTAAAACTTTTGTTATTTCTGAAGAAAAATGGTCTTTGACTGGTGTATTTATCTCGTCATACTCTGATGGCTTTGTACTCTGTTTACTCCCGCTTGGTGCTTTCAAGCTTTCTTCATGATGCTGAATTGTTTTCAGCATGAATAGCTTGTCCAGTGCAGTGCTTTGATTGAGGCCAAGCTTCTTGGTGTGTGGTGATGTTCAGAAGAGCAGCTCAGCACTAGAGGATGCTGGGAGAGAGACTCTCTGGCAGCAGAAGGGGGTGCTGGCCCACTAATAGCTCTGACTAATGAATGCTTTCCGCCCGTAGCCAATTCCCAGCTCCAGAACTGTGTGTGTGTATGTGTGTGTGTGTGTGTGTGTGTGTGTGTGTGGTCCATGCCCCTTTGGCTCTAAATTGTGGCGTGAAAAAATTGCCAAGCTGCGTGTTCATCCAAAGACGTTTGAGAAGAATCAGAAACCTGCATCTCTTAGCGAGACTCTTTGGTCTCCAGCTGGGTGCCCACTAACTGTTTGGCACTGTGGTTACTTTATCCTTTTTGCCTTTGCCCAAAGCCAAACAATTTGGTATTGTCTTAGTTATAATATGTCACAATGCCAGAACGGCTCAAGATTAAACCCTACATAATACTCGTCTAGACAAGAGAAGCTCTAGGAGATTGTGTGTGAGAACTGTCAAACCCCTACTGATGAGAAAACACTTCTGATGCTCACACACACACACACACACACACACGCCTGATCAACACTGACTGATGTATAAAAATATCGATTTTTGACGGCCAGTGTCTGGAACTGCTTAAGAGAACAAGATGAAATTTGATTGTATCTTACTGAAGCAATAGCCAGAAACTCTGGACATTTACATTGTGACTTTAGCAGGTTTATATTGAACTGAAAGCTTGAGATCCCTCAAGTCCTACATTTATTGGTTCCTGAAATGTGAGATTCACCGAAGCATTTTATTTCAAGCCCTTTACAGTTGAATGTTTCAATCATTCTGAAGCTCAGATCATTTAGTTTGATGCCAGATAGGTGTAGAGTCTAGACCTGGAACTTTCCTGCCTAATTGTTTCTGGAAGCTAATTAAAGTTCTGTCACAGTGATTCATAAAAATTAAAACAATGTTACTTCCTGTGAATGTTTATTTTTCATGTATTTGGCAAACAAGCCATTTAGAGAAAAACTTTAACACTTGTGTTTACTCTGTCTTAGCAACGAGAGCGTTTCCTGAGACACAGTGACACAGGACCCAGCCGACACTTTGATTGGCCAACTCCTGATTCAGCCCTGCCTACAGTGACGAAGAGCAGTCTCACTGGATCCGCAAACAGTGCACGACCACGAGCATGGAGCGTCCGAACCTTCCAAGATCTCCTTCCTCCACTTCCTCAACTCCACAAGAAATGGTGCAGCTGGAATTCCACAAGCCCCTTCACCAAACTGGTGGACAGTGTAAGTATTTACCCATAATGCTTTTTGATCACAGGAAGTAAAACGTTTGGGAGCTTTTTTTTTTTTGCTGCTATGGCGTTAAAGATAAAACATAACGTTTTGGTAAGAAATTTTGGATAATGTTTGGTTCATGAAGCAAGATGATGTCTAGAGATGATTTCTAGTGTTGTTAATGATGGTGAAGATACTGTGTAACTCCTCAAACTTTGCCCTCAGGGTCTCCCAAGCAGAGATACTCACAGTGGTGGAAGAACAAAGATCATGTCTGACGTTCCGCTTCAGAGTCCTTCCGATAGCTGCCGTACTGACTCCTTCATAAGCAATGCGTCGTACCCTCTGACTCATCCTGCCCAGCGACAACGCCGGCTCAACTCCACCAGCAACCTCCGGCGTTCCCGTTTCAACGCACCCTGCTTTGGCCTGCTCTCTGGAACATCTGAATCCCCCAAGCCACAAGGAGTGAACACTGCAAACGGACTTGCAACCTCAAACCAGCTTTCTGACACCACCAGCGCCCCCTCTGGCCAGCAACATGTTCAGGGGAACATCTTGGGTGTTGAGGAAGACCATGTCACCGTGCCAGTGTTTGCTATCTCAGAAGAGGACGATCGACAGCCCCTTGTGTTAGCAGAACATCACAACATGCCTTTGAAGATGAATGGACAGAAGTATGAGGATCCAAACATGCCACTTCTATCTGAAGGCCAGGTTCCCGCCATCCACCCAACAGATCGCTTATTAAGGGGAGACGACCTAACTGGAGTCCAGGATGGGATGTTGTCTCTTGAGATACAGGGTCCTTCAACTCTGTCATGTTAACAGTGACTCCAGAAACAAAGTCTGCCATGAAGAGAAGGAATCTATGGTCCTTACACCAATCAGTGCCATGCATGGTCATGTGACCAGCTCAGCCAATAGATGACAAGAAAAATTGCTTTGAAATTCCAAAAGGGTTTATTATGAATTTTGGCATGATCTGTTTTGTTGAAGCACTTATTGTTCTTTCTTCTTCTCTGGTTAAGCCATCAGTTTTGTATTCACAGGGTTCAAGTTTAAAACATGTATGAGTTTAGTTGTATATATAATGAACGTTTAATCATAAACACATAAACACTCATTCGCTAGTGAGTTTGTTTGTAGGCTGACTGTATTGTTACTCATGAAATTCCATAAATCTGCTCTATGAAGGATATGGCTGGTTTCTAATCCCTTCATAACACGTAGAAGATTAATTAGCAGGTCTGGTAGAAAGCTGCTTGGCATCTCTTACAATTTTCATTCATGGTGTTTAATTCACCAGAAGTCCAAAACACTTATGCTGTTAAAAAAAACCTGCAAGTTAAAACCTTTTAAAACTGGATAGTCTTAATTCTTAAGTGACTTAACAAACAAAAAGACAATTGTAATGTTTTAGTGTGATGTTTGTTTTTGGCTGATTGTTCTATAGTTCATTTCTTTGATAACACAATTGTTCATTTTTCACCTGTATTATACGTTCACCTCTTACCACGTGCCTTGTGGCGATTATATGCTGCTAAATATTTACTGATGCAACTGAAATTGTGTATACAATCATTTTCATTTTTTTACAATGTATTCAATCTCATATACGCTGCAACAGTGTTTTCATTATACCGTATGGCATGTTTATCTAAATGCAGTCATTTAGTCAACCGTGAAACAAGTTGGATTATAAAGGGAACTGATCACTTCACAGACCTTTAAAATGCAGTAACTAACCTTTAATGCCAATAAATGTTATTGCACAGTGCAGTTGTGTTGTGCTGTATAATTTTGTGAAGCCATGTCTCAAATTTCAGCAGGAAAGGACAGCGATGAATGATTTGATGCAGTCGTTTATTAATTAGTGCAGTAAATTAGACAGGATTCAGTCTTTATTAAGCATCAGATTTGAGCGTTTATAGTTACTGAAACGATTAAAAACCTAAAACAAAATCAAAGATTAGTTCCTGTGTTTAAACTGCCAAGCTTAAACTTTGATGAGGTAGAATAAAATACCCCAACCCGAGTGAGTTCATATTTGCTGTTGCGTACAACACGTCCCTTTCAGCAAATGCAAACAGTCCTGAAATTTCTTTAACATGGAACCAACCCCAAATAAATCCCTCAATCCTTCCATTGGCCCTTCCTGCAGATTCTAACAGCTTATGGTATATTGTATGAAATTACACAGTTTTTCTACATTTTGAAAAGAAACAGAAGGTCAGTTCACCAATATTAACAGCATGTTTTATAATTCCTAAATGTGTAGATGTCATTTGGATATAAAAAAAATTGAGTGCACGGTTTTGACAAATCCCATGATAAAAGGCAATCAAATAAACAGACAAATACGTTTGTTATTTACATAAATAGCATGAGAAAATTAACATTTTGAATATCAACTTCCAAAAACAGTTATTAAAAAGTTTATTGGGGAATGTTGGAGCAGTTCAGCATAAGGTTTAAATAAAAAAAAAAAATAACAGGAAAAGCCACCGAGTTCAGCTTCAGAGAAAAACATTCCCAAACAAACTAAAGCCAACATAATGCCAGAGTAAGCCGTCCTGTTTATCAGCACAACTCTGACTGAACGTTCACTAATGAAGTGTAGAAAATCTACCAACAATGGTCCCTCCTCAGGTGCCATTAGGTCAGTATGTGAGGTCTTAGTGTACTAAAGCCTTCTGTATGTTCATTAAAGAGGCTGTACTGAGAGAACAGTTTTGACCTCTGGTGATGCAGTAAGTTTAATCTGAGTCTATGAAGAATGCCACTGCTGTGAGAAATATATAATTCTGTTCACTCTATAGCTGATGTTGTGACTTGCAATAGCTCTGGCATTCAAGATTTCTGTAGGACAACGATGTACTTACATGTAACAGTTAAACAAACAGAAAACCGTTTAGAATGAGCGAAAACAGCATTGAAACTTTATTAACAAACAAAATGTTGGGTATAATTTTTGACGTCTAAGGCCTCAGATGTTTTAAATACTGATTGTGGCGACAGTTTCATTGATCGTGTTGGCTTTCTCAGTTCACAATGTTGACACCAACAAAAAACATTTAAACTGACAATTCAAACAATGGCTACAACCAATGTGGTTTACCGAGTTAAACAATGAGTTTTAAAAAAATACCAATCAAAATACAACTTGTAAAGGGGGTTGAACAAGAACTATTCTAACAGGCCTGAAATACAGTAAATAAAAGCTATTCAGAAAATATTTCAACTATTATCCAGCCCCAGCATCTACCTATAGCCCCACCAAACCTACAAAATAATAAAAAATAAAATAACACAAAGAATTTTTTGTGACTAACTATTACTGGCCGTTTGCATATATCAACACTATGAATTTTTTTTCCACCCATTTAGTAAACGGGAGCGCTGTGGTTTTTTTTTTAGGTGAGCCAATAGCAAAAATGCTATAAACATAAGATGTGAGACTTTATTATAAACCAGATTTGACTTGATTATCCCCAGCAGTGCAATGTGAAGCTTGCTACACAGCCCCAGCCCCGTATTATACAATAATCTCTCAGAGCTGTTTGGTTACATCCCTTCAGAAAAGCCCTGCAAAAATACACACCCACCCACTGCGACATCACACACACCTTATTGCCCTCAGTGGTGAAAAACAACAATGAAGAAAAGACACAAGACAGAAAAACAGCCGTTCATGCTGGACGCTGGATTGTGTGTGATAGTTCAGTGTTGAACGATTATCCCTTTTTATAACATGAGCTGGAATCTCAATCTTGTATCATCTCAGTGGCAAGTTCTACAATATTAAAATCTACAATATTTTAAACAGAGACACCACAAATTTATGGAAGCACTAAGTTTTTTTTCTACCAGAATATGCTTCAAAATACAAATGCAAAAAAAAAAAAAAACAGATGCTTAAACAGTTAAACTCTCAGGCACCAAAGGTTAGTAGATTAAAACATTTCTTAAAGGAACAGCTGAAAATGTTGGCATTACTTATGTCCTAAACTTGTTTAGATGGATTTGTATAGTTTGAAGACATTACATATACCGTATGGGTCACTATAACAATACGGGACTTTAAGAAATTGATCTTTTATAGGAAAACATTATAGAAGTGTAAAAAGCCATGATGGTGAATAAATACATTTTCACTCACTTGTATAAACAATTGTATAATGTATAGGATTCAAACTTACACAGCTTTCTGCATGAAAAGGTTACATTTTTACAACGCATAAGCTACTGTTGATTGCCAGTTTTGTCTCGTCTTATCTCGGCCAACAGGAAACGATGCGAATGGCCTCGTGGAACAAAATACAAAGTGCAGATCCAGAAGTGTTTCCACCTGTTGACGTCATACCCAAACCCATCTCAGAGATGACTGATGCTGTTCATTTGATTGACTTACTGCATATGTAAATGGCTAGACTAGGAACTGCCATCTAGAGGAAAACAGAGGTATTACACCCGCCCACCGCCGATTTGTTACCCAGAAACCTCAACGTTAACCAGGCTTATGCTGGTTAAGTTGAAGCCACTGAGCTTTTCAACTTAGTAGGACGTCAAGCCTCGTTTCACCTGCCTTAGTTCTTAAAACGAGTCTGTTCACATATGTGGTTGAACTTCCTAAAAGAGAAAAACAACATGATTAGAATAAATGAGTACTATTATATTTTTAAAGGTTATATTGACCTATATTGGACTGTTTTTACTGAGCTACATAAATGTTCAATAGCTGCCCTCTACTGGTGGACTGAAGTACTGGCAACAAGCTGAAGTCTGGAGGCCCATCGTACTATATATAATATATACTACATACTGTATATGCTACATTATATACTACATATATAATATAGTATGTGACCTATGCTGGCAAAATGAGTCAACAAGGAGCAAATTTCTTTAATGAGTGCTTGTTATTTTTATATTCCCTGCTAAAAACTTTTATAATGATGTAGGATTTGCTGGAATTAGGTAAAAATAAACAATCTACATCTGTCTGAAGAACCAGTCATTGAGAAGATTATATAAACTAATTTTTGTGAAAAACCTGAAAATATTTTTTCCAAATAAATCTGAAAAATACATTTTTTACTTGTTTGCTTATAGCTTGTAATTAGCCTGTGTGAATTCTGACTCATTTTGTCAGCACGGGTTACATATAAAGTTAAAAGTCTGTCAGAAATCATGAATAATCTCATTCAAAGCAAAAAAAGTCTATTAAAGTGCTGTAATAAAAACAGTAAACAGGCCTTTGATCTGATATGAGTGGACATTTAAGCTTTAAGCTATTTACATAGCGTGATGTGCTTTCACTTGCGTCCGACAATTACGTCCCCAGTAGCAGTCTGGTCTGGTGGTCACCGCGTCTGACAAATAAAAACAGGGTCACTCACTTCTGTGTTATTATATTTGACACAAACATGACTGTAACGAATACAACTACTCAGTATTTCAGCATGTCATTGTGTTTGTCATTATGAAGGTTTACCCGGCAGCTCTGATGCAGGAATCCGCTCTCTGTATTTGTACGCGAGCTCTCGGAAAGCACGAGTCCCGCAGCAGTAGCACAGAAAGCAGCTGGCAGTGATTCTGTAATCTGAAACACACACATGCAAACGTAAGAGATCGAATTTCTAAGAAATCGTTACGTTAAAATCTGGTGACGTTTCAGTCAAAACGAAACAAAAACTGCTACGAGTTTCCAGGTATCGTTTAAAGACTGTCACACTTTATACAAAGAGAAAAAATGAGGGGAGGGGCTTCTTACGAAACGCTTCTTGTAAAATAATGCAAATATATTTATAATAAAATGCATTTGCTGTTTTATTTTTTTTGCTATTTTTTAAAAGATTTACTTTTATTTTCAAAAAAGTAGCTCAAATAAAACCTTAGAACATGAACTCTTAGGACACATCAAAAGGGCCATTTCAGAATCGCTTTACCATAAAAAGCATAAATTGTAATACTTATAATCACTCTGCAAAGTAATGATGAATATTGTGCTATAATGTTATTATTGATGCTTATATGGGCCGGATCAGGAGTTAATGTGATGAAGGGCCGTACCAGAGAGATGAAACAGGCCCTGCTGTACAGACTGGAGGGCCTCCTGCAGCAGGTGTCTCCAGCTCTTGCCTCTGGAACTCAAATAATTCTGCAGAAAGAGGTTATAATTCAAGCAAACAATAAATCTTATGAGACATTCTAACAAACACTGATGGCAGTTCACCTGAGGCAATGAGACTTTCATTTAAAGCTACTTACAGTACAGTAAAGCCATACACTCACTCTACTAACACTATTAAAATATCTCTGTCAACTGAAATGAAATAAAATATAGACATACATATTTTACAAACCTCAAGAAAAATTAGAAATGTTAAACAATAAATTGAATAAGTGTAAGCTGAGGCATTAAAATAAACTGCAAAAAAACTGAAACTGATTCTGAAATAAAAATATTTATAAATGTTATATAACAATATTAAAAATAAACAGCAAGTTAGACTAAAAACGTAACTAAAATTAACATAAAAACTGAAAATTAAAGCTAATTCAAAATATGATTAAAACTAAAACAAAACTATATTAACTCTGCTGTCAGGTAATTGCTGCTAATTACAAACTAAACAGTAAGACAATTACCAAAAATATATTATACAATTAACAGAAATCTAGTCCATATAAACACACATACCTGAAGCACTTCAGACTCGTACTGATTGCCATTCAAAACTCCATCCAGACATTTATCAGTGAGGTTGAGTTCTGATACACAACCATAAACATTACTATTAATAACACAGAAACAACATTATCATACTCCAGCAGTTTAACCAATCAGAAACCTACCGCTAAAACGTGCTAAGCAACCCTGACAACCAATCCGCTGGCAGCCCCAGTACACGTGACAGAAAGGTTTCTGACACACCATACCTGCAGAGGTCAAAGGTCAAGTTAAACAATCAATCGTGAGATCTGAGAAGTTTGATGGACAGCTGTCAGGACCGCTCACAGTGCTGGGGGGACATCTGTGGGGGGAGATGTTCAGAGCGCCGGTCAGGCATGGGCTGCAGACAGCAGGTGCAGATGAGATGGTTCCCCTGAGGAGGACATCTGAACTCCTGAGGAGCTGCAGGAGAAACACAGTGGAGAACATGGGAAGAGAGTCTTGGGAACTTTGATATTGCAGATGCAGAAGTGTGTGGACGTGTCTGCTCAATGCATAAATGTAAATGATTTGAGATGTATAACCTGTGGTGATATCGGAGGATGTGGAGGGGCCGTCTGCACATGCTTTAGTGGCTCCCTCTGATTGGGCAGGTTCACAGATCCACAGCGTTGAGCTAAGCTCCTTCCGATAGCCCGAACACTGCCGACAGGTCATGTAGGGCTGACTAAAAACACACACAGGTTTGTGTGTATGAGTCAAAGTTTTAAAAGCTTCCTAGACAGCTTTCTAGAAAACTTACAACTATCTTTGATGAAAGAAAACTCAAATTTTAATTCAATTCTTGAAGCAAAACAAAGTCACACAATAAACGCAACACAAAGCTCTGAACGAACAACCTCATATCAGAAGCGTCGCTGTCGTTGTCAGAGAGCTCAAACAGGTAGTCTGAACTTCCCTCTTCATCAGAGAAGGATCGCTCGATCTTCGGCTGCAGCATGTCCTGCGTGATCTTGTTGCGAGCGTCCATGCCGCGCAGGTCGTCTTCACTGCGACATTTTTCTACGACACAAACAAATGCAACGGACACGAGTCAGATTTAGTGTCCACAGGCCTCAACTGGGTTTGTTTTGTGAATCCACAGGTGTGTTACCGGGATGTTGGAGCAGGTAGGCCTCCACCAGGTTGTTGAGGATGTGGTTCTTCCGGATCCTCTCCACGGGACAGCGGCAGGTGGGGCAGAGGGACGACCGCTCCATCCAACCAGAATAACAGGCAGCGCAAAACGTGTGCATGCAGGGCTGCAGACTGAAACACAACGTCAAACTCATCAGCCATGACACAGTCTTATAAAAGTAAAGCAGACGTTTTAACGGTAGGGTTGGCAATTCCAGGAAGGCTAGCAATAGCAAGCTAGCTTTACAAGCATAACATCCCATCATCCCTTCAGACAGCTCTCCAAAGCCACGCCTCCTCTAACAAATCAACGCATACATAGTTTTATAGGCAAGCAGGACATCCTATCATTGCATTCAAACTCAATGCAAGGATGCATTCATGCAAGGATGCATTCCGTCAGTTAATAAATCTTTAAG
>JAZGTK010019078.1:0-11550 GCA_036877625.1 Ambastaia sidthimunki | reverse complement strand
GTTGATTCTCATTTTCTGTGTTTGTTCTGTTTGTTGTGAATATTAAATTAATATGAATAAGGCTCATGGTTTGTGGGCTGTATGCCACAGAAGGTGGATCTTTATAATCTGATTATGTAATCCATTGATCTTAATGACTCCATCACACACAGTGTTTGATGTTTAGCTGGGAGAGCTCAGAAATGTGATTTTTGTTCTGCTGCTCGGTGAGAATTCATTTGTTCAGTAAATTGAGGGCATATGAGAAAAACCAAAAGAAACAGCCTAAATTGGCATGAACCTGCGTCCAGACTGAATTATTTGAGAAATATTTACACGCAACATGTGAAGCGTGTGTTGATACACAATTCGTAATTGGACTGTAATACTTTTAAACAGCCACAGCCACAGATGGTGAGGCATGTGTTAGGAGCAACAAAAAACATCTGTGTAATGTTTGCACAGATTCACACTTGAATTGGTGTGTGCAAAGATATTCTTTCCAGTAAAATATCTGCTGAGAATTTAAAGAGGGTCGTAAGCACACAAAGTAAAATGTAGCCATTTGTAGAACAGGACTGTCCATTCTTCCTGGATTAGCTGGTGCACAGAGAGACTTTTTTTGTGATCATTCTCTTACTGGATTATTTTATGTCACTGGTATGTTCATAGTAGCTGCTAGTACTGTTTCTTTATAACATTTAAATGTTACATTCCGGTCTCCCAGCTAATAATTTTAGGTTGTAAGAATGTTTCTATAACATTTTTATTTTCTATATACAAATTTCTATATACAAATATATAAATTTTATATTACAAAAATTATGAAGAATTTTCAAAACATCCAGTATTTTAGACTTATTAATGTTATTGCTTGGTTAACATTATCCAGACTTTTTTATTCTGTAACGTTATAAAAGCATTTCACTAACAACTTAAAAGGAATGTTTTTGATATATGATTTATAGCTTATAAAAAGTTCTACTAACATTAGTGCATGAACGTTTTGTTGATAAGTTTAAGAGAACTTTTAAAGAACGTTAGCCGTGTATGTTTTGTGAATGTTCTGTAGTAGCTGGGCTAAATCTTAAAGCTCTAGGGCTTAAAGCTCAAGCACAAGCTGAACTAAAGTTGGCAGTTGTAGTGCTGGAGGAGTATGTCAATGGAATAACATTCTCAAAACACTGTAAGTGATTTCAGGGGTTGCATCATGTTGACTGAATCTTCTTCTCTCGATGAGGTCTGAGATCATTATCTGAGCTAAAGCGTCTTCAGGCGGCCTCAAAGAAAAATGCCCTGCGGCTTCCTGTATTACGATCTGAAGCGGTCCACAATCAGTGTTGCCAGATTTCGCTAGAAGCAGCAGCAACCAGTTCTGAAAAAACAAGCCCAAAATAGGTGACTTTGCCTCACCAAAATAAGCGACCCCAATTTCTTGTGTGCCTTCTTGCAAAAACAAACTAAACAAGGTCAACTTGAGTCTTGTTGTAAAAAAAAAATATTTTCAATAGATATCCATGTAAGAACATTTTTGCATCGTTTCCATTAAGTAACCAAAACATTAAAATGTACTTTCTCAATAACAGATTTTTGTTTATTTTTAACTAAAAATGTGCAAACACATCATTGGGGTAGAAAAAGATCAGGAAGAGACATTAACATAATTGGCAACAATTTGATAACTGCTGTTAGTGGTCAGATATAAGTTACACTTTATAGCACTATGGGTTTGCTTATAAATATGAGAAGTTTGGGCTTGTTTCCAGGAATCAGTTGTGTATTATGGTATGCTAGCTCTTAGCACCAAAGTCACTTATAATAAGTGGACATGGCAACCCTGTGGATAATGCACATAGTTTTTGCATCACTGACAGTTCATATATGATCTCAGGCTTTAACAGTCTTTGCCATCGGCCTCAACACACACACACACACTGCTGCTCATTTGGTTTGCTTCGTAAACTTGTCTCACTAATGAACGCTTGTGCAGTTCTGTGTTAATGAAGATGGCCTGTCTTCCTCTGTGTGGAGTGTGAACACTGCAGTGTGTTCTCGCTAACTGATGATGAAATTGATCGTGACAGCATTTTAACTGTCAGGATAATTACAGGGCTCAGTGCTCATTGGCTCAGAGATCCAGCCAATGCTCACTGGCCAATGACCCTCTCAATATGACGCTTGTCTTTGATTGGTTGGAAACAGTAGAACAAGCCCCAAATGCAAATCTTGGGTGGCTGTAGGTGATTGAATATTGAAGTACAGATGAAGGTTATTGTCCCTGCTGATTTGAAACAGCATATGTTGTGGTTTGGAGGTTGGTCCTCTGCATCAAATGTAGGTGTCCACACCAAGCTACAAATTAATCAATTATTTATAAATTCTTGCATTGTTTTCAAGTACAATATAGTATTTAAAACTAAAGCACTTTGGAAGATTGTATGTTAATATAGTTAAATATTTCTTTATTATATTTGGCTTTTTATGTTGCTTCCTCATTCTTTGTGCATTGCATTGTGGGTAATTACCAGTTTAGCTAAAATGCATTGATTTGTGCTTTGTCATCATTCGTTGGTTGCTTTTGTCAGGCTTTGCCTCCCTCCAGTTTCTCTCCTGAGGTGCGGTTGGTACATCATCACATTAGCATGCCAAGCATCAGTTCAAAAACAAACAGACATCACTTCCTCTTTTGACATACTTTCTGCATAAGGAATAAGACTTAACTCCCAGAGCGAGCAGGATTTCCAACGGTGGACTTCGGAACGGCATCTCGATGCAAATTTTTTCTGATTACGCCAGTGGTGGGGGACTCTCTCTTCTCTTCTTCCCCTCTCTCCGGTTTTATCCTGAAAACTAAAAACATTCAACGCATCAACTGTCGCTATCTCGGGAATATTCATTAATTCAATCCTTCCAACCTCCACACAAATTTAATGAGGTCAACTCAGGGAAAGAAATGTTGTAATGAGTGTGTTGTGACAGAGATCTGACCCGGCATGTTTCTTCTCAGGAAAATCTCACTGTGATTACCTGAGACAAAGGTCTCCCAGGCCAGCGTCTGGTATGATTTGGTCCATGCAGGTCAAGAGTTTATTCAGCGGTCTTATTGTTTGGAGGGGCTGTTGTGAGAACGCTGACCTTTAGTGTTGCTCAAATGACTTAATTCTGCCACCAATTAGAGAAGCCAGAATCATGGACTGTCTCTTCATCTAGAGATCCCCTCCATCACTTTTGTCCCTCTCAAAGGTCTTCTTCACTGAACTTTAACAAATGGGATGATGTCAAAGATGTTTTTGGCACATCGACATTTCTGCTTCTTTGGTCGATTAGTTTATTTAAACCCAGTTAACGATTTTAGGTTGTAAGAATGTCTCCCTAACATTTCCATTAAGTCACAAAAACATTAAAAATGTTGTTTTGAAAGTTCTAGGAAAATGTCCAGTTTTTAGATTTTGTATTATCCACAAGCAACTTAAGAATAATGGTTTATATAAATATATATGATATGTAACATTAAAAAAGTTCTAGTAAAATTACTGCAAGAACATTTTTAAAAAACACTTTATTATATAGATAATTATGGCTCTCAAATCTGATTGGATAAGACACATTTAAAGTAATTGTGAAATAGCCTGTCTTGTAATGTCTTGTAATGTCATAATTTTGCAAAATAAGAGGGTATTTGACCAAATAGTTGTTATTTTAAAAGTCTTGTAAGTTTCTCTAGTTTATAAATGCCTTTAATTATGTTAAAATCCCTCTGTTTACAAATCTATGTAATTGAATCTCATTTCAAAATATGTTGGTGATTCATCATCTGTTTGGGAGAGTTTGTTAATCAAATGAAAATTACCCATAATTCCTAGGTGTGTAAATGAGATTTTTGGAGAGGCAGCACAATAATACAGTGTGTATGTATGAATACAGCACACACTGTACCACACGATAGTGATTTATTTAAGAACTTTTTTTAGCCGTTAAGTTAATCTTCAACAAACCAATCATAATTCCAAATTCTTCTGGCGTGAGTCCATCAAAATTCCCCAGTTGAAAACTTCTGGATACCAGCCGAGGCCAGACAGTTTTAAACCAACCTCAGAAAGGTATAAATCCGGAGAAAAGCAAGCACATCTACTTTTTGCCAAAATATTTTTAAGGAAATATGCCAGTCCTGCTCAAAACAATAACTCAACTCCGCTATCAGCAACCATATGTTCCATGTTTCTGTTCAATTAGCCGCATGCGCCTTTGCAAAACGCATTTTGTTCTGCATCAGTTATTAAGCTGTCGAGGGTCTCAAAGCAGTAGTTTGTGCAAATGCATACATTGATCACCCATTCCAAACCCTGTTTTCATCTTTGTACGGTTATCTTCATTTATCCAGCATCTGTTGTGGCTGCTGGTATAGTTAAAGTGACGCTAAATACCTGAAAATTTTGTTCCTCTCTCAGTGCTTAAAAAAAAACAGTAAATAAAGACAGTTAATAAACATCACAGCAGGTGTTTCATGAATTATCTCTGACATTTAAAAGTGGGCGGGGTCGATGCAAAAGATTTTAGGAGCCGTACAGCGGTAGGTGGTCCCATTTCATCTATTTTTACTGTAGTTATATTCTTCAAACATTTTTTGTATTGCAGAATTGTTCTATTTTGTAAAGTTTATAAGTTTATTGCTTTAAAAGTTTCATAAACTTTCAATGTTTTTCTTATTTAAAGGTGAACTATGCAGGAGTTTCCAATAAATAACTCAAGTATAGATTCATGCAAAAATAATAATTCTCAGTCATTATTTATGATTCATTTGTGTGTTGTGTGTGTGTACAGTAACACTGGCCTTTTCCTGTATTGTCTTGTATTGTCTGCCTGTATTTGTTGGGGGGAGGTGCTTGGGATGTTTCTGGTAGGCACACAGCCAATAACGTTGCTCAGAGGAGCAGGGGGCGTGTTCCTCTGACAGTGTTCCGCCCTAGAGGAGGGGCTAAGTTTGAAGGTTATGTTTTCCTACAATAACTGCATCTTTAACACATGTTTGCCTTTGTACACATCTGTGCATACTATGTAAGTCAACATAATTTATCATGATATCTTATGATTTTCTTTACAGATTAAATAATTATTACATCACCTGTAATGAGATTAACAACAAAATACACGCAATCCAACCTCATCAACCAAGAGTTTGAATACTTCTCACTAAAGACAGCTAGTAATGGCATTTACCAGCACAAAATTAGTCCAGAACAGTATTGAACTAGCAGACAGCTTTATAATCACACTATAAAGTCCTGCTGAATAGGAGATTGGTTCATTTTACCTCCAGGATGAGTCCCATCAAAGCAGAAGGTCTCGGGAAAACACACGTTAGAAATGATTCAAGAGGGCAAGAAACAGGGAGTGAGGGCCTCCTGCATACAGTGGCATCGTTTCATTAGGCAGAGACGTGTCTGTGGATCACTTACAGCTATTAAAATCAATGAGCAGTCCGCCTACAGGCCATCACTACAGCATGGCTGAATTAAAAACTAATGAGCCTGTAGAACTGTCAGTTCTCTGAGCCACAGACTCGCTCCTAATGAAGAAATCAAGCACAACGTGTGAGAGATTTTGAAGATTCAACATAAGAAACATTGTTGTAAATGTAGTTTATTTTCGATTTAGGTGTGCTAGTCATGGCAGAGATGTTTTTCAACAGCTAACAAGACCAAAGTTCTCTCAAAGGTATCAAAAACGTTCTTGCAGTTCTGTTAGTAGGACTGTTTTGTGTTATACATCATATATCAAACATTTTATTTTTAAGTTGTTAGTGAAACATTTTAAAAACATTGTTTGAAAAAAGTGTTGAAAATGCAATGACATTAACAACCATCACAATAATAACGTCAAAATGTCCTGGAACATTCAAAATAACATTTTTGTTACTTTATGGAAACATTAGGAAAACATTCCTACAACCTAACATTGTAAGTGAGATACCATCTCCTGAGGTACAGACAAACTCTCTGCTAGAAGTTAATGTTCACCTTCAATAAATTCACTTATAGAAAATATTTCAGACTTCTCTCATTGGTTTAAAATGTTTATTTCTGTCTGCGGTAGTCTTTGATATAACTGCCCACCATATAAGTGACCTGGTGTGTTTTTAACATACATAGTGGCTTATAGGGGCAGTAATACAAATAATAATATAGCTGAAAGCGGGGCGGAAAAACACAGGATCAGTTCAAAATGAAGAAAGCGCCGGTGCTGGGGTATAAAAATGATGGACGCCGGCAGCAGATGGACGTGTTTTATGGCCTGTCCCAACATTACATTTAAGTTTATTTGCTCTTTAAATTTATTTGCTGCTGAAACTGACCCACTGTACACAAGTACACTGTGCTATCCATCAGTATTAGAGAAAGAACGACTTTTGAGATTTCTTGTAAATCTGTCTGTTAAGTTTGTAGTCTGACCAGTTTCTCATGACTTGTAAGTGTTGCTTAATTTGGTGGCATTATGCTCTGAGCCTTTCAAAATAAGCAAATTGGGTAAATATGCAAATTGTTTATTTAATTGCTTTAAAGAGACTCCCAGCTAACAATTATACATTGTAAGAATGTTTTCATAACATTTCCATTCAGTAACAAAAATGTTACAAATGTTATTTTGAAGATTCTAAAATGTTTAAATTGTCTTGTTTTTAGACATTTTAACATAATTGATTTGTTATAAGAACGCCATTCAAATATTTTTAAATTCTGTAACTTTTTAAAATGTTCCACAATTTAAGAATAGCATTTTTGAAATACATGATATATAACGTTTAAAAGCATTCAACTACTGTTACTGCAAGAACGTTTTTGATGACTTTAACCTGAAATGCACTTTATTCCTCTATATTCATATGTTTTAATGAATGCTGTTTGCAGGTATGTCAGTCAGGCAGAAGCCGTGTATAATGTCGGCATGCATGAATCACGTCACATGACGGCTATTTCTGCCGTTCTGCTGTTTGAGCTGCAGGCGCTCGATTTGAAATAGATGAACATCCCTTTCATCAGCACCTGACACAGTTATCATGTGACCGAAAATGCAGAGGCCATGAGAGAATAAATACAGCCATACAGGCATTGACCCTTTTATGTAAGTAATGTTGATATGGCATCTTTGTAAACATTAATGAGCTTGACTGTTGCCCTGTTTCAAAGTATGATTTTCTGTATTACATTATCTGTGTTGTTGTATTATTTAACTGCTTTCTGTGTAGTCCTGAGGTCAAAAATACCAGATGTAAAATATATATGAACAATGTTTGATTTTGATATTTCTCTTGGCTCTGTTACATTGAAAACTTTCAGTAACTTCCTCTGATGACTTTGCTATGAACTCTTGAATAAGTAGAATTTGAATCACAATGCAAATAATTATTTAGATGAATATAAAAATTACTTTCATTTGCTGTTTTTATTACTGTATTTTCTCTTTGGGTTTGAAACACTTGTGGTTCAGTCCCTTTCCTACAGATTGGCACATTTTATCGAGATGGGATGTAATGACATACATTATGTTATTGTCCTTGCTGTTGCGTGACTTTTCAAATCATTTTATTTCGGGGAATGACACATTTCAGCGTTATTGCTTGCAGCTTATTTTTCCATCGTTTTGCAGTTGTGCATCCTCAAAGAGGACAATCAGAAGCTGGTGATGAAAGGTCACCTCAGTTCTCCTTCTGATGACTCACTTTTCGCATGTGTCCCTTTGCAACCACCCTCTGCGGTCTCCACAAGAAAATTATTTCCACTTATTGTGTCCTTTTCCAAAACATCTCCTTGGACGCATTGAAGCGGTCCTGAAGAAAATGGCTTTTTGTGCTCCGCGTTTCGTAACGGGACTGACGGTCTCGTGTTTAGAGGCTGGTTGACATACCTGTTTAGCGGTTTACTCTGATGATGTCATCAAATCTGTCACCACCCATAAGACTGCAGTTTGAGAAGAAGCAGAAGAAACCACCATCTTGTTTTAATGGTGAGTCAGGAGCAATTGCAACCTCACTGTGACATTTTTGAGAACTTTAAGAGATCTTTCTGAGAATGTTCCTGTAAGCTGAGAAGCAGAGGAACAAACAAAAATGTGAAAAGTATCGAGGACAACAGATGCTACAGACCAGAGACTGAAGGCACCACTGGAGTAAAACTGAAGATCAAGGCAGCTGGATGTAAACAGCCAGTCGTTTGAGGTGACTGAGGCTGGATTCCAGCGATTCTGGCCATCTGCTCTAGTGTATTCAGGGCACTTTATATCTCCATGTCTAGAAACGACGGTGGCAGTGAGGGACATGATAAATGGAACAGCTCAGAGCCTCCACAGTCGTGCAGTCCTTCTCACAGGGCTTGCTGTAACCCCTCATACCCTGTTCTTCTGGACCCTGATCTGTTATGAGCCAGCTCATGTCTTCAGGAGCCAAGCTTCAGTTCATTTTCAGCCTCGCTGAATCAAGCTGCTGATTTATGGCTCAATTCAATTAGCCTCATTTTGGCTCATCAGTCAAAATGGCTTCAGAGATCCAACCTGCTGTCACATCAACTCTTCTGCTGGGCTGAAGCAATCTCACACACTCATATCAGATGAGACTGTCACACCCCCTCACACGTGATACTCAGATCTGCTTCAGGAGATCCGGTCAAGTGTGGACAGTGCCATATCCACACCAAAACAGGAAATCTCTTTAATATCTCAAGTGTTTCTCCCAGATCTCAGTGAGGGAAAATAATTGGACAAATTTAAGAAAAAAAATTAATTAACAAATAGAAACTTCTTTTCTAATTCTTGTGAGGTAAGTGTTGATGTTGTTGTTGACATTTGGTAAAAGCCCAGCTAACAATTTTAGGTTGTAAACACGTTTCTGTAAAGTTTCCATTAAGTATTAAAAACATTATAAATGTTATTTTTAAAAAACATTGTTATTTTTAACGTTTCAATGTTCAACTAACAACTTAAGTACAATGTTTTCTTAAACTTTCTCAATGTTTTCTTAAACTCAAAATTTCTACTAACGTTACTGCAAGAACATTTTTGGTAACTTTGACACAAACTTTACAGAACGCAACACAATGAGAACATTCCCATTAGCTGAGAACTTTGTTTGTAATTGTACGTAATGTTTTTACTAAACACCCCCTCCAACCTTTAATTTAAATGCTGAAATGTTTGACTATTTTGGGTAAAGCCCACAGGAACATCAGACTCTCATTCAGAGCACATATTGCTTTCCTCTTCAGTTTCAGCGAATATGAAGTAATCATTCTCTTCAGTTCCTTTGAAAAGCTCAAATAACAGAATGACCAGCTGCTAATCTCTCCTCTTCAGGCATCCAAACAATTTATACAGGCTCCTGCCAGGATCCTGGAGATGGGACACTTATTTCCACGGCTGAAATGACAGGAGGCAGCTGATGGGAAATGTTATCAACTCCGCGGTCATAATTTGCTAGGAGATGACCATTGATGTAACAGATTAAAATCTATTTTTTTAACCGTCAATATTTAGTTTGACTTTGAAAATAAAGTTTTTGACAGTGACTTTCCACATCGTGTTTGTTCTCTGTCATCAGTGCACAGAAACTTAGCAGTTGAGTCTGAAAGAAAACTCAGCACATTTGGAGTAAAAAAAGATGATATCGCTCGGCCGTGAAATGTGAACTGAGAGGTGTTATTTTTTGGGGTAGGACAGAATACAAGGTGATTTAACTGCAGCTGTATCCCAGCAGTGTTAAGCTTACAGCAGTTTAAGATGTTAAGATGACACAACAGCACAGAATGAGTACAGAAACTCATACATACAGTTTTCTGTTCATCTGCAGGGAGCTTTGACTACTTTTGTCCGTATTCAGTGCTTAACACACTGCTGCCCCCCGATTTGGGGTATTAGTGGTCTGTAATTTTAGTTTGACAACCTCGGCTCAATGTTATTCTAAATCTATCGCCGCAGGGAACGTTCTCAGAATGTTGTCTAACATTTTGTCAAAGCTATCAAAAACATTCTTGCTGTAACGTTAGTACAACATTTTTTAGTGTTTTATATCATATATCAAAAATGTTATTTTTTATCAGTTTTAAAACCTTCCACTAACTACATAAGTCAGTTTTTTTGTCAGCTTTTGTTTTGCCTTCTTGTCGCCTGGAAACGTAAAAACATATTTCAAGCACATAATTTGAGTGATGATTCATGTCTATAGCACAAACGGTGTTGGACGAGGTACACGCTGAAGTTTAACATTTAGGATTAGGGGTTTGTTCAAATCCCTGACTCTAAGCAACAGTAAAAGTGATTGCTAAGCAGGCACCACTGAACACACTAATCAGTCTTTGAATTTACACAGTGTTGAACAGAAAGTGCAGTAAATTCATTATGAATGAACCATTACAGAGAGGCACCGTAATCAATTATTTCAGAAGGCTGTTGTGTTTGTCTCTGTGAGTTTTTGTTTGTTTAATTTGCTTAAAGCAAATATGACAGTATTCCCACAGACTTTTATTCATTCTTTGCAGATCAAATGAGGTCAACATCACTTTGAGTCATTTCTCTGAACTGCATCCAAGCTTACTTGCTTGAAAAACATTGGCTTAGCCAAGGTCCTAACTTAACCTTCTGTCATACTTGCTAACTGAGGTTAAACTGAGAACGTTCACTGATTCATATTTCTTATACAGACGATTGGTTTGATTGGCATATTGATAATGTGTATCCAGATAACAATTTAAGGTTGTAGGAATGTTTTCCTAACGTTTCCACTAAGTAACAAAAAAATGTTCAAAACGTCTAGTTTTTGGTCCAGGTGGAAAGTGCTTGGTTACAGAAATGTTATTCAAACATATTTTAATTCTGTAACATTTTTAAAACGTTCCACTCACTATTTAGGAATAACATTTTTCAACTAAATTTCTTCTAACAATAACGCAAGAACTTTTCAAAAACTTTTATTTTAAGAATTTTAAGCCAACATTCTGGGAACGTTCCTAGTTAGCTGGGCATACCTTGAACGCAACGGCTAAATAAACATACTGTCTTGCATTGGGACTGGAAGAGTTGCATTCTGTACTGCTCGTGTTATTTCTCACAGGCTGGTGAGCAGAGAGTCAGTGCAGGATTTCAGTGTCTGAATGAGCTTCATATGAGGTGAAAGCACAGACAGTTTATCTTCAGCCCTGCATGCGTACGGCGGCCCCTCCTTCAGCACCACCACACGAGTGGCAGCAGTTTCTCACCTCCACTGTCAGGAACCGGATGGACATCCACTTATTTTTATGCAAATTTTGGGATCACATTTTGAAAAAAACATGATGGGTGGAAACAGCAAGACGTGAGTAAAATATATATGTTTGCATGAGGTGGGTGTATATTTTTGGCAGGCCCAAAAACTGCAACGCAAATACACACCGAATTCCTTAATGTGCATGAGGACGTCATGTGACCTTGCCTCTATTAAAAGGATTAGCCTGAGGTGGTCACACAGAATGACAACCTCTCAAATGACAGTGTGTGAAAGAACATGATGAAGGGGCGTAACAGGGCTGTCAGATGCTGTACGTGTGTGTG
>JAZGTK010019077.1:0-11550 GCA_036877625.1 Ambastaia sidthimunki | reverse complement strand
ACAGTCCACTGGAAAGCGCAACAGTCACGGGCTTTTCCAAGACAGTGAACACTTCTGAAGGCTGCAGGTATGAAGCGCAGATCTCAATGCATCATTCATTCATCATTGCAGGACGAGTAGAAATATTTGTAGGAGATGCATAACGTTGTGCGGTCGATTAGATTAGTAGAAAAAATAGCATTTTTGCAACTTAAATATTTTAAATGATGTTTAAAGAGTAATGCATCTACCGTTTAACACCAGATCAAGCTTTTGGAGAACGGAACAAACCGAAAAAGAGAAAAAACTTACGGATTTTTCGGTCTCTGGAGGGCATTTAACTGGCTTGCGCCCTAAAATAACTGGCTTGCAGCTAATACCTGTATTACTGTATGCATTCATATATAACCTCCTGTTATCATAGATGGATATTCCCATTATTCTGACATAAAACAAAACTCACTTTTAAACTGTAGCAGAAACAGTTTTTATATTTGTGCTGCATTGTTTAGTTCTTATATGGATAAACCTGCAGATGTATTATCGTATTAATTTTGAACACACATGCAAATTACTGCGTGACGTTTGTTGATAATTGTCAAGTAATGGCTGTTAACACGTTCGTTTATTTATTCAACTGTTGGTTTTAACTTTGCATGTATAATGATGTTTTTGGGTGTGACATGTTTTGTAACCAAGATCTGGCATTTACGGTATATGCTGTTGTTTCCAACAGCCACTTTTGTTCACAGCCAGATTGATATTTGACTACTAATGTTTAGTTATGAGATTTTTTGGTGAGGGTTTGTAATGGATCCAAGCTGCCTGTAGCTTTAGTCAAATGAGTTGAGCACCATTCATTTGCCTATTTGAGTAAGATTTTCCAGGCCACCAGAAAATCGGTGAACTCTGTCTTTGCACCCCGTCGTATTAAATAATTCAGATCCCATCTCTATTTTTCACCCAGAAACACTGAGCCATGCAAAGCAGTTTCCGTTTAATTGGTACGAGAGGAGAAAAGTGTGTTTGTAACCACCATTCATATTTTCTCACTCCAGCTGTAGATTCTCTGGCTGTTTTTGACACTATGGGACTTTCTTGTGGAATTACATGCAATGACTCACGACAACACGACAGCACTGAAGTCTTTTGGAGTTGTCCTTCTAAAAATATTTGGATGAGTGTATGAAGTCCTTGTGTGGTCGCCTACAAAGCTGGTTTTCCACAGTGTTTTGTGTCACTATAAATGGCACCCAGCACACGCTCAGCCCTTTGATCTCCCACTCAAATCCCGTTTGTTTTTGCGCCTCATTCTTACTGATGCAAAAGCCTGAATGTTAACAAGGGTCTGTGTGCGCATGGAGCGAACCGTGTTACTGCTGGTCACCATCAGCATAATAGCCAACGTGAATAATTAATCCATTTTCAACCAACATTAAAGGCAGCTTAGTTTGTGTAGTACAGCGTCTGTGTAGTACTAATTATTCTGAGTGATGCTTTTAGTAAAACAAAACTTTATTTATTTATTAAATCATTTTTCTTGGACCAGCTTTGAACTGTGATCTTTGATAGCTTAAGATCACTGGCTGTGGGCTTGTTTTATCCGGCGTATTCTGATTGTTCTTTGGTCATAATAGTTCATTTATTTATTGTTTCATTTTCTCTGGCCTTTAATCCTTGTTCTTTTATATTACTGCATATTGTTGCTTTTTATCTGTTGACCTTCAGTTTTCCACTGCTCTATCCTTTGATATATTTCAGTCACCTGGTTCCCAAATGGAATTATGGGTAAGCTACAATGATAATGGCGTTGTAATATCCTGTCCACCGAGACTGCAGGTTTCTCATACAAAAAGTCTGATCTGTAGTAAAACACTTTCTCATTCCGTCTGTCACCTGTGTGGCTTTGGAGCTTCGCTGCTCCTTATAACTTCAAAGCACAAGAAACATCATTGTGGTCTCCTGACGGCTTATTTCAGCTCAGCTAAGCCTATATTGGTTTTATCCATGCAAATGATGGAGTGATAAGATGTCTTTCATCAGATTTAGACTGCATTTGTTTGGGAGGGTGGCATGGTCAGCACACATAGATGGCGCATGATAGCACATAAGGAGCTTTGCATGTCCGCATGCAGGTTTTAACTTGCAGCATTTTGAGATCCAATCACTGAGTGATAAAATACTAGCTCACAGGAAACGCTTTAGTACACCTTTGCACTAGCTTAACTGGAATGGAAAACCCAGCGTTTTTAATCAAACATGCAGCGTGTCGTGATGGTGCCTCTGTATGTTTTCGTGGGAAAGGGGTGTTTAGTCAGCCAGTCTTCGTCATTCACGCGGGACATACAGTGTGTGTGTCATGTGGAGGCCTGAGAAGCCACCAGCTGCTCCACAGAGCATTTCACACAGATCATGTGACAATTCAGCCTGATTATGCAAGAATCCCGCCAAAATCTTTTCAGTCAACAGTTAATAACATGCAGGTGCATCTGTGTTTGATTATTGGAAAAATAAATAGCAGGAAGTTTGATATTTTTACAGCAAAGACAGAATCCAGCAAATTTGTAGACCTTTGACAAACACAAATTAGTCTGACATTTGTACATGTGCAACATTTGTGTGAATGTAACAGCTCCATCCTGTTTATTATTTCCTGTTGAATTTATGTACTTAAAGTATTTTCACCTGAAAGATCAAAGATTTATTGGTTCAATAAACTAAAACGTTTTTCATCTGATGTTTAGCGCCGATAAGTTTTCATCCCCCAGATAAGAGCCAATCAGAGAAGAGCTTTGATATCATCGCATGTGTTCTCACTCCTGATTTTAGCTGATGAGTGTGAACGTAATTTTCTACGAAAATGGTCAAAAAGCTGATTTGAGTAACAAACTACGCGCAGACCGGCTCAATGTAAAAACATGGCAGGTCTGTGTGGATTGGCTGGATTCCTTCTGCAGGATCTTTTCAGAGATGAGAAAATGACCCAGCTGTGTTCTTGCAGGTGGCTGATCTGAATCAGTCTGTCTCATATTCATAAGCAAATGAGTGGATTGAGTGACACAGTCAGAGTGTAAATGCGCTTCCTCTGGACTCTGGCAGGTTTTAGCGTGTTGCAGCATGACGGACGTGATGAACAGCTGTGATCCAGCGGTGGGAGAGTTCAGTGTGAGCGGCGTGTCTGACGATCAGAACATCTCTCTTCAGGTAAACCAGCACAATCTCAACGCAGTTCATAACTGTTTCACATTTTAGCTAATTGGCGGCTAATACGTATGAATTTGTACATTCGTATGAATTCGTGCAAAAATCGTCATCTCATGAAAGTTACGTTTCTTTTGAGATGAGGTTTCTTCTGCTCCTCAGTGTGGACCAGCTAGAGATTCATGGCACAAATGTGCTTTGCTGTCCCATTTTTTGAAGCATTCAGTTGTTGTTAGAACTGTTACATGTTCACTAAATAAATCAGTTTTGCCCTTTGTGTTGAAATATTACTGAAACTGGTCAGAGGAGTTCCCAGCATGCTTTGCACTGGACTGGTTAATGAGAGTTAATGCAGAAATAAAGTGTTTCTTTATGCATTTTCAATCAGGATGAGAACAGGAATAGACTAATGAATGTTTATTGTTGTGTTCTGGTATTGGAAAGAGGTTTTGTTGATAAAAAATGTTGATAAAAACTTCAATTAAAGGGAGTCGAGTTAATGAGTTGTTTTTGTGTATAAGTTGGTTAAACATAAATCTGTATTGTTGACCAAAAGTGATTCATAATTTAATAATATAAAAGGATAAATTTAACATTTTTGCTCTTGATGAACAAAACACAGTAATATTAGGATTGCATGAAAGCATCAAATGTTTTTAAACTAGATTTTAGCACGTCACACATTTTTGGTTGCTTCATTTAAAATGGATTTAAAACTATTTAATTTCTGATAAACACTTTCTTAAGTTCATCCTTTAACTGACCGTTTGTTATAGAAAAGCTTTCAGCAGCAGTTTTTTTTCTCAGTGCCTGATGTGAGTTTATTATTCAAGCTACAGGAACAATATTATACAACACACCAGCAACTGGATATATTTAAAGTCACACACAGGATGGACAGCATCTATTTCTGACCTAACCTCCATCACTTCAGGTTGATTAGTGTCTCTTTCATTCAGTGCTCGTGCAGGAAGTCTGGACGCATTCAGAATTCTCTCAGATACTCGAGAGAGACTCAAAAGGTCACAATCTTTCAGGAAACGATCGTCATTAACTTTTCTGATGAGCAGTGCCGTTATATGCTAGCTGAGCTCTGTGTATCAGTCTGTCACTCATGTCCAGTAAGCCAGCACTGAACTCTGTAAATCAACATGCCAGTGCACACCAGGGCTTAAAGAGAAAGATGGCCCAAGGCCAGTGTGACAGAGCTTGAGGGGAAAAGACAGAACTGTCACTTGCCCAGTCAGGCCAAAGCTGTATTTATTCTGTCAGTTTTGTTTGTATGCGCAGAGATCTGCTGTTGAGCAAGCCGTGGTGCAAACGAATGAGGGGACATTCACGAGCGATGCATTTCTGCACTCAGAACAGCTAGATAAAGCTACTGAAATGCAACGCAATGTGCTGCTTATTGCAAGACAAAAGCAGTGGCAAAAACAACATTTAACAATATTGTTAAATGTAATATTCAAATATGAAACAAACTCACATTTCTTATTTAATTTTTTTTTTGAAGTACATCAGTCTCAAGATGTGTCATAACAAGCTATTATTACAAACCCGCTTGATTGTTTAAAACGTACAAAAAAATTGTTTCATACATACATTTGTCATTTGTTAATACAATACATTTGTCATTTTTGTCGATGAAAATCAGGAAAATGTTACAGCAGAAAAAATCTTTATTGTTCAGCCCTGCAGATTCTTTAACAATTGCTGGTGCAGATGAGCCCAAACCATTCAAGACTCCCTTGATACCCACATGATCACACACATATAAGCACACAGACACACACTCAAGACCCTCTTGTCCCCACTTCACTGCCATTCTGGAGCAACAATCACACACAACATGAGTCATATCCTGAACTCTAAACAGAGCTGAGCCACGAGATGAATGCCAAACATCTCATTAATAGAGACCCATCAGCTCCTGATAGAACACAAATATATTTACTCCTGTCACAAATGATCGCCTCGGAAACAGATGCTGTTTGCACATAATGAGAATATGAAGAAATTCCCAGGTAGGGAAGTTTAAGATAGATTAAACCTGACTTCATGCAATAAATAAGGGATTTAATTAAACATAATAAAAACATAAGAGTGTCTCAGCACCTCCACGCTTTAGTAAACCTGCTGAAAAGCATCAACTTTCATGCTAGTCTAGCTGGTTTATGCTGGTGTAAAGTTCGGTTTTAATGGTGGTCTAGTCAAATTTGGTCCATTTTAAACACATGGAGCGTCAAGTAATGTGGTCTTCTATTGTTGCAGATCTTCCCAGATTCCCATGAACGGTTCCCGAAGCTTTCCAAGCGTTTGCCGTCCATCGTAGTGGAACCCACTGAGAGTGGGGAGGTGGAGAGCGGGGAACTGCGCTGGCCACCAGATGATCTGAGCCCTACAGATGATCCAAGAGACAAACAGGCCCAGGCTGCAGGTAACTCAACATCAGACTTTAAGCATGCAAAATTCTTCTCCACAACAAACAGACAAAAAAGATATGATGTCATTTGCTTTTTATATTACATCATAAATGACAAGCAACGATACATTCAAAACATTAAAAGTATAATCTACTCCACTGCAAAACATACAGAAGTTCATATCCCAAAGATCAGAGGTTGCCAATTTTGTACAAACCTTTGCACATAAGTAACTTCCCACTCTTTTTTTTTTGCACGTGTTGAAGGCAAAAAACGACAGCTAAAGAATGTAACACCAAGTCTAGTGTGACTGCACCTTTAGTTTAATCACACAAAACACAAACAGATGAAATGTACATCTTAAATGCACTGTAAGTCACTTCAAATAGAAGCATTGGCCAAATGCTTAAAAATACATAATACAAAAATCTTGTATTATGTATTTATATAATAATATATGTAAAGACATAATACAAGTTATGGATAATATAGAGATGGATATGTTTGTATTTCAGGTGAGGAACCCACAGAGGACAGTAAAGAGGGCGGCAGGGGGACAGAAAACTAATGGGCAATGGTTGGCGCAGATCCAGCCAATCACTGTGAATGTCTTTATTACGGACAGGAGTGAACGGGAGACTCCACCAGTTAGGTCTGCCTATCATCCACACTAGAGCCGCCCACCTGTTGAACTCCAATCCACTAGGTGGAGCCGAGGCCCAAGAGACTGTTTTAACTGAACTAGCTCATGTGCCAAACTCTAGTGATTGCTGTGAGTGATTTGTAAATCATTTCAAAAACATCCAATAACATCCATGATATCCATTAGAACGCATTTACTGTTTGCCTGATAAATTACAGGTTGGCATTAACTTATGTATTTATTTGCTTTGAACCAAAGTCTTTAATTTCTTCCTATACGAAGTACATAGTTTTATGATCCTAATTTGATGTATTATATCTACATATCAAACACACATTAAGTGGATTTTAAATAATATATATAAACTACACAGCTGTGGAAATGGCTCTTTAATGTAGATTTCCTTCCCAATGTTTATTAAAGATTATTTCTTTCATTGTTTTCACAAACGCTCCTACATTCTGTTTCGTCAAAATGTAATAAGGGATCTTTTTATAACAAGCTTTTCAGAGACACACTTGCACATATATAATTTGCTAAGTTCTCTGTTTAACACACCTCTGGATGCTGCTTATATAAGTGTTTATCAGAACTGCTGTAAATGTAGTTTTTTTGCCTTGTACTTACACATCATTATTTCAAATATATTACAGTTTGTATGTATGTTTGGACTCTTTTCAGAGCTTTTCAGTGCTTGTTAAATATCATTATTCTGTTACGAATCTCTTGTTCTTCTTTTGATGTTTAGTATTGCTCTTAAATATTTATAATGTGTCTGGGAATGACTGCAGTACAGTATCAATTAGCATTAAAATCAGTTATTTTTGCACGAGTGCTCTGATGGTCCATCAACAGAACATTAAGAATCAGTCTGGACGTATCAGACGCTTCCTGTGGGCAGATGTCAGGTATTAGCCAAAGGCCCTCTCAGATGATTACTGTGTTGACAAAGCAATGAGTTTCTTATTCTAGCCCAACAGCAGCCGTTCCACCAGTTGTGCTCAAAATAACTTGTTTATCACTGAGAAAGAATGTGAAAAGATTCCTGAACAGACACAGGCTGCTATTTTAATGCTGTCTAAATGACTACTGTCTAAAAAATGATCTGTCAAAAATGAATTGCTTCATTCAATCCTTTCCCAGAATGCATTGCCCTGACATTTTCCAGGCCTCTCCATATGAAGTGGAGAACCATCTGTGTTGAGGTGGAGAGAACTGTCACTTTAGATTTGTGCTCTTCCGCAGACGCTCTCCATGGATGTGCCACTAAAAGTACATCGGCAGTGAGAAAAGGTGGCTCATGGGAAATGACACGCTGCTCTTCTACAGCCGTAGTACTGACCTGACAGACTAAAGATTATTTTCACTCAATTTTCTCCCACAGTCACAGAATAGTGCTGCCAGAGCGACCTTGTTTGGAGCCGCGGGTTCTTAAAATAAACACGTCACTCTCGAAAGCAACTTGAAGACATCAAATCGTGCTCTGAGATATTACTGTTCCCCATCACAGAAGCTGCCGGTGTGAGTCGGCTCTGATTTATAAGTGTTCCTACGCGTGCTCACGCTCCCACACACGCAACAATACACAACCACACACTGTGCAGCCAACACATTTCAACCATCTTAAAGGTTTTTGTTGGGGCTTTGTGAATAATGAAGGTTGCAACTGTAGGTGGACCAAACATGTCATCTTATTTTGGAGACTAAAGCTTTGTGCGTCGTTGGTGTAGCCTGTTACTTAAAGAGGATGAAAAAGATATCTCCATTGTTCCATCTCGGTCTTTGGCCTTCATTTAGTTCTTAAATTAGTATTTCACGCTCTCCTGGCTCAGTCTTTTAGATTAATACAGCCTCTTTGAGTCGCCGTTCGAAAGAAGTTTCAAACCCACGCCATCGCTCTGCGCAACTCAGCTTCAATAATGTGTCAGTCGGTGCTGACAGCGGGACGCGAGGCATGTACCTATTATAAAGTGAACATTACACACCTGCCTCTTCGCTCTGTCCTACACCACCCACATCCATTCGCTTTTTATTTATTTCATCTCTCTCTCATTCTTTCTCTCGTCTGCTGGAGAGCTCTTCAGATGTGCTTGTCCTTTGGGACTCTGAGTGGCGGTGTTACCATAGCAACCGGCTTGTCAAGCCAGCATCAGAGCCGCGTGTCTTTTTCCAGCGGCAGTTACCGCCGAGCTCTCCTCCCCACTGACCCACTCACACCGTTTGACTTCATCATCATTCACTTCCTGCTACTAATCAGAGGTGAGGTGAAAAATAACGTTTCTTTGATAGCGGTAAAGTGCTGTTGTGATTGGTTGGTTCTGGAAAGGCTCTTTGTAATGCGTTTACTTGTTTAAATGTGTTTCCTCATGTAGACCAACCGACCTGCTGTGTGCATTAATGTATGCAGAAAAAAGCCTTCATGCACACAAACACACATTTCTGACCTTTCAGACACTCACACCCATCTTAATGCCTGCTGCAAAATCCAAACATTTCAAAGCATTAAAAATCCCAGGAAATCAAAAATTGTGGTTTGCTGTGTGCTAAATTCATGGCCATATGCTAGTGTATACACACTGACAGATGTTTTTTAACCTCAATAATTAAAGCCCAAAACGTGACGGAAGAGAAATCGAAAAACTTCAAATAGTCTTACAGTATAATAGTCGCTTTCCCCATTAATGAGTCATCCTGCACTACACAAGTTTTGTCCAATTAAAATCAAGAATTTAATATAAACAAGACTGATCAAACCAATCAGGAATTAGAATGTCCCTCCCACCCACACAATCTGTAAGCAATTTGCACATCATTTTTTCGTGGCTTCAATGTACAGCAGGTAAAATCTTTTGCCTATTTAAGAAACTTTGGCTATTTAAGAAACTTTAAAAAAAAACTTAAAGCTACAGTAGTAAATACTTCAATACAGGAAAGAAAACTGCACTCGTCACTTGATTTTCACTGCTCAACCATCAATCTGTCATGCAGCATCACAAAAAACACTGAGGTCAGTGTTTGGGGCCTGAAGAAAGAGGATTAGTGATTAGAACAGCGTAATAAAATCCACCATTTTCCAGCTGACACACACTGATGACACCGAGGGGTAATTTTAAGAGTAATTTACAGGGGAGTGCTGACGAGAGAGAGAGAGAGAGAGAGAGAGAGAGACAGAGACAGAGAGAGAGAGAGGTGAGACTGCATGACAGAAAGTTCAAAAACATCAGAAGAGAACTGATGATGTTCTTTGTTCTGTCTCTTGAGCTGCAGAAATAAATAGCCTGAGGTGAAATGTCCACATATGAAATGACTTCACAGTCTGTCTTCTTCTGTGGTTTGGTCTTCTATTGTATCTCCAGCTTCTATTGTGCTGCGTTCCTTGATTTATCTGCTGAGGTCGGATGGTAGATGAACAAAGAAGATAAGAGATGTCAGCACAATTCAGGTGCCAATGAATCTGAAATACAGAGTGTTCACACTCACACGTCTAATACGGTTTGAACTTCACATTGTGCTTCATAAGATCTGTGTCAGAGCTGCATCTAACCTGCAATATTTAAAATCTTGTTGAAAGGAAATGGTCGAGTGAGGCGGGCTTTGATGTTGTCTGTGACACATGAGGACGAATTAGCATTTACAACCCGAATGCATTATGATAACATGCATTTTATAATGTCTTGTAGATGCGCTTGGTTTGGATCATCTATACCTATATTTAGCTTTCTCCACTTGTGGACCTGAGATACACGCTGGTGTAAACAGGGTCAAAATAACATGTACTTACTAATACTGTGAATTTGGCTCTGAAAGCCACCCTATACATCAGCTTGTGTTTGTGGGTTTGGGCTGAAGGGTTCTCAGCCGGTTCCTCTCCATCGTGGGACCGCAGAACTTCGTGATGTGCAGCTCAGCTGGAATCAAAGAACACACACTGAGTCAAAGTTCACGCTGCTACCTGCCAGCCAGCCACATGCCACACTAAAATAACAGCTGATATTTACGGTGGAAATGTCAAACCCGGTTGTTTCTTCCAGCTCAGCTCTGGCTGGGCTCCTTAAACACACGCACACAATGGTTGTTAGAATTATGTAACGGGATGTTACTCATATTGGAATACATAAGCAACATTTGTTCAAACAAAAACAAGATTAAATTATAGCTACATACAAATAAAAAAATGCAATGTAAATATAAGCTTAAGAAACAACAGCCAATCAATAATAATTTTAGATCGTATCACCATATCAGAACATGTACTGGACAGTATTGAAGATACACAACTGCATCACTGTACTTGAATTTCTTTACACACTCGTTCAAAAGAAACAACATCCTCTGAGAAGCCTATAAATGGTCAGTTATGATCCAAACTATTTAAATAAAAATTACATTTAAAAACATAGTAATTCCATTTTCTCAGGATTAAACAGCTACATCACTGTTTGTGTGGCTACATTAATCTGTATTTAATAGCATCAGTTATTATTTAATCAAACTCATGATACGCTTGGCTTGAATCAAATTTTAAACGCTCAGAGGGAGATTTCAGAAACAAGAGTACACACACAAACACACACTCGCTCTCATCACGTCAAAATGCTTCACACCTGAGTGCCGACTGTCTCAGCAGGATATGAAACCTCTTTCCATGAATAAACATGGCTGTCCAGTGTTACACAATCTCTCCTTTGAGTGTTACAAATCCAATTACCAATGAACAGCATCACACTTTAGTCACAATCATTTCTCTCTCTCTCTCTCTCTCTCTCTCTCTCTCTCTCTCTCTCTCTCATTTAATCTCTCTTTAACCAGATCTTGGGCTAATAGTGGTCATAGCCTCTGTTTCCTGCCTGTAATGGTCAAACTGGCGGCTGTTTTGAGAGGTATTTAGAGAGCACATTGTGTTGTCTGTCATTTAAAAAAGCCGGCTGGCTAATCTACAAACACTCATTCTAAAGAGGAAAAAATTGCTTCTGTCGTGATTTAATCTTTTGTAACAGTAGCTTTTGGTTGTTGATCTTTTTCTATGAAGGTAAAAGAGCAGCAAAACTCGAGAGCTTGTAGATTTTAATTATAATATATTAAAAATATTTCAATATTTATTCTGATCAAAGTTCCCCCCAGTGTTAACTTAATTGCACAAAAGGTCATTTTTCGTTCATTAAAGCACAAACACAAAGTTTTTCTTTACAATATTCTCAAAGCATGCTGGGAAAACAAATCTGACTCTAAACAAATCTGCAGTCAAAGCTGTCAATAAATCAAAAATAAAAACAAAGACATTTTAAAGACATTTAACAATTCATG
>JAZGTK010019076.1:0-11550 GCA_036877625.1 Ambastaia sidthimunki | reverse complement strand
TTTTTTTTTTCTCAGATGTCTAATGATTTGCTCCTCTGTTCTCAGAGCAAACAGAGTTCGTCCTTCTCAGACAGAGACACCACTGAAGATGACTCAGAGTCTCTGGAGGACATGGACTTCCTCTGTCGTCAAAAGAAGCAGCAGGCTGAAGCCAAGCTGGCACTCGCTATGGCCAAACCTATGGCCAAGATGCAGGTAGAAGTGGAGAAACAGAACCGTAAGAAGTCCCCTGTGGCAGACCTGGTATGTCTCGGCTCATCTCACGCTTTCACAGATCATGTTTCATGTCAGTCTGTTTCGTTCTTTGTGGGTGAAGATCAGCAACCCAAGCAGACCAGCACATGTTTTCCCCTTCACTCTCACTGCTCTCAAAACAACATATAGTGCGTTGTTTTGAGTTTAGGTTACACACAAGTTAGATGGTCTGGACGTAGCTAAATACAGCTAAAAAAATACAAAAAGTATTTTTTCAATACAAGTTAAAAAGTGACACGTGTTAAAGGTCAGTGCAAAAATGGCAAATAATAACCAAGCTATAAAATATTACAAATTAAACTGTACAAACTGTAAAAATAGTACATTGCTGGAATAATATTTATGACACACTTTAAACAACATGTACTGTGGGGTCAGATATGTCGTCACTATTGGATATTGGCTAAACTATTATATTTCTGTTGTACGTGAAACGCTCAATTGTAGGACACGCCTTTGCCTGCATAGTCTCACCCATCACAGTTTCACCTTCCCAATAGAAACTATGACACACAGAACAGGAAGTCATCAGCATTCACTTCCTCTGTTGAGTTTAGCAGCTTTAGTAAACAAGCTGAGATGCACTACACAAACAGATGGAAGAGCAGACACAGGGATGGATGCATGTTTTCCAGTGGGAGTTTGGCTGGAGGCTGGTAAACATAGGGGAATTCTCTGTCATGTGTGCTTAATTTGAGAAATCCAGACCATAACACTAATCACTGCGGTAACTGTGGTCACTACTCATGAGAGTTCAATCTTTGTCAAACCACCTTTCTGATCGCCCACACAGAGAGAGAGGGAGTGAGACTGAAACTGTCAGTCATTGGCCGCTGGCAGACAACAGTCCTGATGTCATGAGTTCTCGCTGTCAGACACTGAGTTTACCCAAGATGTCTCACTTCTGCATAGAAAAGAGACTCAATCGTTCAGTTTAATTCATTGTCTCTCTGTATTTATAAAGAGGATTGCGTGAATGTTTCGCTACTAAGAGCAAAACTGACATCTGGCTGTTCGAAATTTCTTCGAAACGTGGCGCAGTGCAGCTGTTTGTCACCCGACATTAGATCATCTAATAATGTGTTCACATGTTTAATTAGGACTCTTTTTATAACCATATATGAGAGGTTGTTTACGGTACAGAAACCATTAAAGCATAATAAACATATGAATTCAATTTTTAATTCAATGTATTTTATTTCAATGTGCAATGCAGCTTGACAGAAAACATTCTAACATATGACAAAAAACTGAGGAAAAATAGACAAAAACATCATTATTGAGCAAAGAAAAACCATTTGATTTGTCGTTGAATTCATCTGCTTTAATATTTATTATTTTTTGGGTTTTAATTATGGCATCCAAGCAAAATGTAATTTTTATTTCATTATAAACCTGAAGTACAGTATACTATACCTGAAACGTTCTGTTCTGCAATTTAAAAGAAGGTTTGAAAAGAAACATGAGAAAAGAGATCAGATCCAGATTATCTGGATGAATGTGAACACACTGGGTTCTGATCATCTTACAGTGCAAACAGGGCTAATCTTGTTTTTTTCTCAATGTATTTTTCCTGCATTTTATAAAATGTTTTTCTCTAAACCTCTTTAGAATAAAATTCTCCAACCTTTAAGGCATTTACGAAACCTGCTATAGAAATTAAAATGATTATTCTGACTTGTTACAGAGGATCAGTATAATGTGTCTTATATAAGTGAATGTCCTGTCTCAGCTGAATTTGACACCATCAGACTGTGTGTAATACAGAGCTCTTGCTGATTTATAAGCAAGGATAATCCTAATTCCTATGGAATTGTGTTTTAATACTTCTGGTCCTGATTACCCTGCCGAGCTGACTGTACATTAAGAAATATTTCTTGTCTTTATATGTATTGCATATGTGACCATACAGTATGTGTTTGCTTTTAGCTTCCTCACATGCCCCACATAAGTGAATGTCTGATGAAAAGGAGTTTAAAACCCACTGATCTCAGAGACATGACGCTCGGGAAGCTGCAGGTTATAGTCAATGACCTTCACTCCCAGATTGAGGGTACAACACCTGAAACCTCTACTTTTTCTGTTCTGTTTAGTTGTGTTTCAGTTGTGTTATTTATGATTAATTGATTGACAGGTCTGAATGAGGAGCTGGTGAAACTGTTGCTGATGAGAGACGAGCTTCAGATGGAGCAGGATGCCATGCTTGTGGACATCGAGGACCTGACAAGGTGAGCAGTACCACACAAACGCAAACATTCTAAAATGATCATGAGAGTTATTGTTATGTGTAGGTTATGTATAGAGACGGGAGAATGACGTGTGTGTGTGTGTGTCAACAGGCATGCTCAGAGTCAGCAGAAACACATGGTGGAAAAGATGCACTCCAAATAAAGCCGCACACCCACTACACCATCAGTGTAACACTTTTTCTTTGACAAAACACTTTTTCTTTGCTTGTGTGTTTTATACCGGCTGATGATTGGTCACATTCTCACACACTAAATAAAAACAAAGTGACTGTCCAGGATGTTTGGGGTTTATCTCAGTCTGATTGAAGCTGCTTTGAGATTGGTGACAAATTAGTACTTCCTGGATTCTGTACTTCCTGTGCTTTGATTGACCTTTTTTTTAATTTGCTTGAATCTAACTTTTTGATGAGAGACCCTAACTTTTTCTTTTGTCACCAAATTATAACAGTCAAAACATACAATGGTGCAAAAACAACATGTGACAAAAATCACTTCAAATTAAAAAAAAATATATGAATGAATTGTTGAAATGTTTCAGTTGAACAGTATTTAAAAAAACAAAAGCCTCTTTATGATCAGCACATGTTCATAAAGATGTTAAATTGAAAATGTTGAATTTTAAGGATGCTATAGGAGTCTTATACCTGCCTTGTAGTCAACTTGTAGCTTTTGGTAACATGTTCTTTTTACTTTCTATTCAGCATTTGTTGAATGTTGATTTGCTAAAACTGTTGTTAACACAAGTGTGTTAATATAATTTTTGTTATTGTATTTAGATTATTTATTTGAGGGATAAATGGCAATGTACAGATATGTATAAAAAGTACAAATAAAAATGTTTCATAGACTGACTTTGTTCAGTTTTGTTATGTAGAAATATTTTTATGTGCCTCATTGTACAATTTTACTTCATTTTAAGAATAACAAAATTATTTTGCTATGTTCAAAATAATTCTGTTTTCACAATCTTCTTTATAACAGCACAAAATCTAAAGCAAACATCTTAAGATTACAAAACACCCAATTCACTTTTACAATTTCTTTAATCAATTCTTAAAGTGACATTTCTTTCAGGAGTAAATTATAGCCTAAATTAGTTGTTGTTTTGAAAGTGAATCATATTTTCTGTTGGAAATATATAACTCCTACAGATAAACATGCATTTATCATATTTTATTTGAGACATATTGTCTTGTTTTTTTTTTTTACATTCTTGCAACAAATACAAAATTCTAAAGCCTACAGTAAAAAAAACAGTTTACCTGCGATTAAGAAAACCTGTACAAATATCCAATATATTGTGAAGATTCTGCCCAAGATATCAATTGAATTTTCTTCAACACCATGATAGTGTTTCTGCAAATAATGCTGAAATAATGCTGTATATACAAATAATACAACAATTCATTAAAACAGCAAGTAAAATAAAAATAGATGTTGTTTGTTGAGGTTACACTGATGAGCACATTCATGAAACTGTTAATTCCAGTTTCAGTGGCAACAAACTAAAAGTGTGTGTGGTGGGGGCTTGGGGGGGTGCTGGTATATGTGGTTTACAAGTACACAAATGTGTACACTGATGCATTTAACAACATAAACATGTTTAATGAAGACACTCCCTGTCCTCATAAACAAAAAGGCCTAAAATACTAAATGGTGTTTTTATTTTTAAAAAATTAAGAGTTTTCTGTGAGGGTTAGGTTAATGGGTAGAGTTAGAGGATTGAATATACAGTTTATACAGTATAAATACCATTACGTATGCAAGTGTGTGTGTGTGTGTGTGTGTGTGAGAGAGAGAGAGAGAAATTAGGGATTCCCCATTAGTGATTATAAAAGTTCATCACACTGTCTGTTACTAGAACACACACACTCTGACTAAAGATTCATCATGAAGCTCTGTAAGTATCATTCTTGAGTATTATTTCTGTAATATTTTTCTTTACTGTTTTATGATAAAATGTGTTTACTTTAAAGCAACTTTTCATTAATGCAATATTGTAAAAAGCATCATAGAAATAAAATTGAATCTGAAGATCTGAAGATAATCTTAAATTGTTGTATAACTGTTGTATATAATATATAATACAGACTTATTATATTGTATAATAATTAAATAATGTTCATTCAGATAAAATGTTCATGAGCTGTTAGACATAACCATTTTTTTATTATAGTAGAAAGTGTTAGTCAGTTAGTTCTACAAATCAGGGTCTTAATACACTAATATTACACTGCAGAAAACCATCATTGGTCACAGTCAAGTATTTGACAAAGACCTGTGATAAATGATTAATTATATATTAAATTCAAATTTAAATTAAATCCAGATTTAACTAATGGTTCTCCTGGCACACAGTGGTGGTGTTTTGTGTAGTTGTAGCTCTTGTTTTGGGCACTCCAGCACCACCAAACACACAACAGTGTGCTTTATGCACCAAACAGGCCCGAGTACTCCTCAACAACCTCTTAAATGTCATGGAAAAGGTTTGTTTTAATTATAATAATATTCATTAGTAAGATATCCTTCAATATCATTTTATTATATTATATTGAAATATTAAAACTAAAGAGTCAAAGTGACATTTCAATGAATAATATCTGATTATACTGGCTAATGGTTTGTTATTTTACTGCAGTCTGACTGGCCATTTAATGTTGATGTTATTTGTGGTCTAAACTCAGGAGGGGAAGATGAAACATCTGGATTTGTTTGCGGGGTTTAACTGTACCGACCAGTCAACACAAATGATCCCCTTTACACAGACAGCAGCTGTCTGTCAGCCCACAACACCTGCTGTGAGTGTTTCTTTCTGATAATCACAGTTCATCATAACACTGTGTACACACATATGTGAGCGTGCTTTTCTCTAAAGCATATACTGTTTATGTTTATACATACATATATATATATATATATACTGAAATGTGTGTAGTTTGTCTTATTTCTTTACTGTTTTATGTTACAATGTATTTTTGGTATTAAATGTGAAAAGAGCTATAGAAATAAAACTGAACTGAATTTTAAACTCCCTAAAGTATTTTTTTTTATTTCAGAACCTGTCATGTTTAAACCAAGGAAAGTCGTCATTTAGTGCGGTAAGATCCAGATTTGTATTTTTTAATTTAGCTATGCTCAGGGTTTTTCCTGAGTCAAAATTGGTCTTCGGTGGTGGCTGACCGGCATGGTCATCCACACACAGTAAAGAATACCCTACCCACGTGATCCACAAGCCCAATATTAACAATACATTTTAAATAAATACAAAGACACAGTTTGTGATTTTTGCTTATCCTATTTATTCATGAAAAAACAATCACTGTCAGGACAGATAGTAAAAGAAAACGATTACAACTTATTTTACAAAACATCACCGATACCAAAGTATATTTGAAATGTCAAATATAAAGGTATTGTGGTACCTTTGAAAGGTATTGTGGTACCTTTGAAAGGTATTACAATTTATCTATTTACAAATATCACAGCCTGCAGATGAACATTTAACTCGTCTCTTTTTATTAGCACACTTAAATTCTAATTTCCGATGTGTATGTTCGTCTGATTAATGATTTGTTTTATACACCGATTCAGATACTGACGGGCAGACCAATTGCTTTAACAATTCACAAATAAATCGGCTCAAAGGAGTCATTAGGTCGCGAATCGGACTTTAGCGGACGTGTTGTGTGGGACTCCTGGCTGTTAGGACATCGCGAAAGATTTGTCATCACAAAAAACACTTCAACACTGGATAGAACACTGTTTTTTTTTGCGTTTATTTAAAGTGTGGTTTATGTCAGCTGCATGTGCGGTACGCTTGTCTCAAGATGTAAGAGAAGATAAGGTGACTTTTTTTAAGCGCAATTCACACCCAGCGGTAATTCAGCAAAAAAATCTCCGAATGCACCAAGTGAAACATGGATTCGGTCTTCCGACCTTTTACCATCGAATCAGTTGATTTTGATGTGAGTGAAAGAGCAAAGACAGAACTGAAGACGGAGAATGCGCACGCGCTCTGCTCGTTCTCTCCGTTACTCCCGCTTGTCGGAGAACGTGTTAATAGCCATAATAAATAATGGCGATATCAATTGACTTTTAAGGTAATCAGTTAAACGAGCTAGCTGTTTTTATAGTGGACATTTTATTTGATATTTATATATAAATGTTAGTGAGAATAAAAATAAAAAATAGTTATATATCAATCCACATGTGATGGACATTGTTATAATCATCTTTAGTGTCTAATCTGAAGACATATTGAGTAAATTAGCTTCATATTTAACAAGGCATATGCAAAATGTGTGAACAGGAAACAACGAGACCCCATTACTGATCAAATAAGGCTTTGGCGGGACAAAAAATCGTTTTGGCGGCCGCCAAAAAAATTTAATGTTGGAAAAACCCTGATGCTGTTTGGCTATTTGGTTGTGTCTAATCAAAACACTTCCACTTTTGTCTGTTTAATAATTGAACATGTTGTTGCTGTCATTTTTCCACAGACAAAGTGTGTGTTGAGTATCAGGGCTGATCTGTGGTACTATAATCACCTGCTGAACTCCTACATAGAGGCCTACAGTAGAGTCAAGCAGACAGAAGACAACCTGAGTCCTGTTCTCATGGCTACAATAAACCTCAAGAATGTGAGAGTAAACACACCTTCAGTTCATGTAGCTGTTTGTAAGGCTGTTTTTTTGAGTATAACACTGCCACTGTTTCCACATGTGCAGTGGGCATAGAGCACAATTACATGTAACAAAATGTGCAGTATGCAACAGAGCAAACAGGGAAGGAATGTATTCCACAATAAAGTGTGCTTGACTGATGTATTATGCATTCTGAACAGTCTAAAGCTCCATTTATTGCAATTGCTGCAGACAACAGCAATTCCATTCAGTTTTATTTACAGAATATATTGCTTTTTACAATGTTACATTGCTTCAAAGCTTTACACAAAAACTAAGATAAATTTAGAAATCAATAAACAAACTGAAAAAAAAATTAAATTCAGACATTCTACACAATATAATACTATTATTGCAAATATTTTGTGCAATTCTTATTGGACAGGAATATGAAGAACACCATGAAATACACACAATACACACAAAACAAAATACATATAAGTAATATAAAATGTTAGAATGATTACACTGATTGCATGATTACAGAATCCTAAGCTAAGTATATGTCAGCAGTCTCCCAGTAAGCAAGCCAACAGGGCGACATACTAGCAGAAAGGTATATTATGTAAAAAATGTTAATATCACATCGTTCTGATTTATTTTGTAGTGTTTGCAGCAAAGTTGTCCACATCTGTCTGCTGAGCGAACGATGCCTAAGGTGAGTTTCTGCACACTGATAAAAAAGCTTTTTTTTCTGGTCAGATTCATTATTTTACAGCATGTTTGTTTGTATGTGTGTTTGTGTGTAGTGGGTTATATGGAAAGGATCCTCTTTTGCTGATCGTTTGTCTCTGTGTAAAGCACTGAAGGGTTTCTACTTGCGAGTCATTACCATCAACAGAGCACTGGGATACATTGCCTCTAAAGACTCAGAATAATCTCCTACTACCTCTTAATTAGTCCTCATGATTAATCCTGCACTAACACATCAACGCTGAAACACAACCTTGTGCACAAGCTGAACACTGGCACTGTGACACTAAATATATAAGCTACGTAAACATATAAACACAGTGACTTCATATATGTAAAACTGATGTTGATTATTTAATCTATTTATTATTGAATCTAAGTATTTTATTTATGTGCATATGGTACATTATTTATTATTTATTAAACAATCTGTCTTACTAAATGTTTACTGTCTTTGTGATAACGTGTGTAAATCAATCAGTCAAGTAGAGCTATAGAATGAACTTCTAGGACGATTAGGATTCTGTTGCACTATGACATAATTCCACGTCATGTAATGAAACATATTTAATAAATTATTTCTGTAATGCATCCAAAGGAGCACTTTGCAATTACCATTCCTCTGAACTTACAATTATACACCTAACACTATTTCACTTTCATTCATTTATTACTTTACAGGAATTTCTATATGATAAATCTCATTCTTACAATACAAAGATTTACCTGAGAAAGAAACATCATTAGTGTTGGTACTAGTTTAACCACAGAGCTATTAGAAATTATAAGAAACTGATAGGGCCATTGCAGAAATATTCTAAATCATCGTGACACAATTTTGTGTTTTTGAAAACACATCAGAGACTGAAATAAACAAAAAAAAGTTTTTTTAAACAAATGGAGCATCTATAGGGTTTCATACCTCATAATTCACTCAACCTCTACCTGTGTCTTTTTGAAGAAATCTTAAAATAGGTACAGTATCTAAGAAAATGTACAGCCAAGCAAAAAAAACAGATGTATTAAGAATGTAAAGTATACAGAGAGCTCACATTCTAAAATATAAACTGGTAAAGCACCAGCTTCACCACAGATCAGATTAATGTGACTGGCTCATTTACATTTCAATTGTTTGTATAATGTTCAGCTAAAACAAAATTTTGGTTAAAATGACAATTGTGGTTAGTTGCCAACAATAATTCTGTTTTTTATAAATTATTATTTATAAATAATATTTATTTAATATTTATTTTTTTATAAATTAATCTAATATTTAATAAATTATTTATTATTATAAAAATAATACATTTGTTGCTTAGAAAAAGCTAAGCAACAGAAGAGGACAGCAGCTTGAAAGTAAGTTTGTATTTCCATTAGTCTCAATGTAGTGCTAGTTGACAGGAGTCATTGTTTTGCTTAGTTTATCAGTTGCGTGGCAAAGTTGCGTTTTTTCCTGTTTGTTCTCGTTGACATCGTGGGGTTTTTTTCCATGGTGGGCGATACTACGTTCGAAGGCGTGGCCTGCTGAATTGAATAACAAGGTAGTAGGGAAGTATAAAAATGCGTGGTACACCGCGGCAGTGGTCGCGGCAGCCCTCGTGTGAAGCACGATGAGTGTAAAGACCAGCGACTCGACCTGCATGACTTCACCGAGCACAGACACCGACACAGCACTTGAGTATTGCCTTATTTATTTCCCATTTCATACTTATTTATTTATCTACTAATCTCTTTATAATTTTGCTCTGTCTTCACTATGTGCTTTCAAATCCCTACTATTACTACTTGCACCCGTAAATGTCGTTCTGTGCGTTGGAGGCCACACAACTCCAACGACCTCCTCACTATCCCCTTATCCTCTTCCTATTTACTCTCTCTTCCTATCGGGCTCTGGAACTGCCAATCTGCTGTAAACAAAGCAGACTTTATTTCAGCTAAACTCAACTAAGACGGCCCTGCTCTCTGTTACTGAAGCCCTCCGATTGGCAAGAGCTGCCTCCAAATCCTCAATCCTCATCTTGCTGGATTTCTCTGCTGCCTTCGACACTGTCAACCATGAGATGCTCGTGTCAAGCCTCAGGAAAATGGGTGTCTCAGGAGCTGCACTTCAGTGGTTTAACTCATACCTCTCAGGTAGATCCTTCAGGGTGTCCTGGAGGGGCAAGGATCTCACCACTAGGGTTTCTCAGGGCTCTGTTCTTGGACCACTTCTCTTCTCAATCTACATGTCATCACTAGGGTCTGTCATCCAGAAACACAGATTCTCATACCACTGCTATGCCGACGACACACAACTCTACTTCTCCTTCCAACCAGACGATACTGCTCGCATTGCAGCCTGTCTAACAGGCATTTCAACATGGATGGTGGAACATCACCTTCAGCTCAACCCTGCCAAAACAGAACTCCTAGTAATACCAGCAAACCCAACACTTCACCACAACTTTTCCATTTAGCTTGGGTCATCAACATTAACTCTCAACATTAACTCAGAACAGTCAGTAACCTTGGAGTTATGTTTGATGATCAGTTAAATTTCACGGATCACATTGCGTCAACAGCCAGATCCTGCAGATTTGCCTTACATAACATCAGGAAAATCAGACCTTTCCTCTCAGAACTATCCTCACAACTCCTTGTACAAGCTCTTGTTCTCTCCAGATTAGACTATTGCAATGCCCTGCAAGTACTACCAAACCGCTGCAAATAAAAAACACATCTTTTCCGACAGTTCCTGTCTAATTAATAGCACTTATCCTACTACTAACACTTCTTTCTTTCTTTCCATAAAAAAAGAGAAAACTATTGCACTTGTAAATTACACTACGCTAGGCTAGGAAGACTGGCATGACACTTCCATACTGTTGCCTTTTTGTTTGCTGATTTACTGTTTCTATTGTTCTTTCATTTGTCGCTTTGGATAAAAGAGTCTGCTAAATGCCTAAATGTAAATGTAAAAAGCAATAGTGTCAGAAGTATTTTTTTACCAAATATTTTTTAAATAAATTTACAACAAATAGCTTATTTCCATTCATCAATTGTATGTACGAATTCTCCTTTTTAAATTTGTGGGGATGACCGAAGTCTCTCCAGTTATCCGAGATCGAGACCAGGAACCACTGGACTGGTGGCCAATCCATTTGTTAGCTAATTAGTTTATTTTCAAAAGTTTAATATCTAGATTGGACAAAACTCTCAACCAACACCTGGGCCATTAGATCATTCCTACTGTTGAGCCCTGACTAGCAGTGTAACGAGTGCTCAGACACAAAGGGATCCATGTGCAGCATTTTATTGAAAACAGAGTAAACAAACAGCGTGAAACAGGCAAGGGTCGAAACACAGGCAAACAAGAGCAACACAGGTAATCTAAGAGCGTAATCGATATCCAGGCAGAGAGATCAGGGCAGGTGGCTAACAACAAGGGTAATCCAAAAACAAAGCGTAATCCAAAGGGCAGGCAGCAAACAATCAAAAACGAGAAGGCAGTTCAAAACACAAACCAGGAAACCAGAAACCACAGGAGAGAATGCTCAGAAATGTCAGCCGGGGCAAAATGAGACTTCGCCAGAGCAGCAGAACCAGTGTGCTTATATTTTGTCTCGAAGGAGACTAGTCGCCACCACCTGTGGCGGGCGTGGTCCCAGCGTGGGGTTCTGGGTAATGTAGTT
>JAZGTK010019075.1:0-11551 GCA_036877625.1 Ambastaia sidthimunki | reverse complement strand
ACACACACACACAGTACAGCACAAAGTACTGGTCAGATTTGGGTGGCTGTATAAACTGCTGGTTTATGAAATGCACTGTTAAGACTTAACGGTGACTGTTTCTGTCTGATTTATAAGGTATTTCTGAATATGTGCTTATGACTGCTGCCCTTAATGTGACCTCTGACCTGTCACACATGATCTTACCTTCCGGTCTGCTGTTACACAGATGCGCTGGTCGTCATGACGATGGGAAGGCTCCTGAGAGTACCAGGATGTGAATGTGATGGAAGAATTATCTGACCATTGGACAGCTGGAGATGTAGCTTCTTTGTACAGACCGATCCACACTTTAGAACTGGAGACTGAAACGAAAAGACGTACATGTTCTTACAAAACTCTTGCCTGAGAATCAGAAATTATTCAAAATGTTTACTGATAACCAGCTTATTATCATCATTATATCAGGACACAACAGCAGGAACTATAACTGTTAACTGTTTTTATGAATTTGATTATAATGAGAACAATATTTCACTTCACTTCAGTAGGAAATCCAGCTAACCATTTGAGAGAAGTTTCAGCATAAGCTCTTGTTGAGAAAGCGAGTGGACGCTGACCAGCTCGGCCTCAAGATCCTTGCATGCCCTAGAAGAGCCGTCCCAGTTCGCTGCCTTCTCCAGATACCGGTAACACAACCCAATATGGTCCAACCAACCATCTGGACAAATCGTCTCCTTGTACTGCCAGTTGTCTTTTCAAATAAAGACAAAGAAAATATATAGTATACAGAACTATTATATAATACTTCTTTCTTTGCAACTTTTATTTAGTAGAGAGTACTAAATAAAAAGTAGAGAGAGGACAGAAATGAGAGAATGAGAGAGAAGGAACAAGATGTGTGGACAGGATATGTTGCAAGCCTAATCTGAACTTCTATCACCCACATAAGTACCACATCACCAGCGAAAATATGTAATGAAAAGAAATAGTAAGGAGAAGGTTCATTCTTAGACTGTTGCCGATGACCCTGACTGTTTTAATATTTACATACACGATGTGAGAATGTGTTTCATAGCCAGGGCCAGGAGTTCAGACTCTAGGGGGCCACAGCTGTGCAAAATCCAAAACATGCCCACATTCTTCTCTTTTAACCAATCACAATCAATACTCTCCTGGAAACAATAATCATTAGCCTAACAGAAGACCCATTCCCTCAGTACTGAACTATGAAAAATGACACATTTACGTAATACAGACTCTTACATGTGGGGGTTGAAGCATATATTTGACCAAACTTGAGACAACCAGGTGATCGGAGAGGCTGACACAGGAAGAAGTTGGACAAATTAGAGGATTAAATAAGCAGACAAGAAGCTATTATAAATGGCCGGGGTAAATAAAGGAAGGAATGAATGACCATCACTCATCTATTTACCAAGCGGCTCAGCTTTCCGGCTATAATTGAGGGGTTTCTTGCAGATGTAGGGCAACGCTGACTCACAGGAGAGACTCTGCCAGGAACCTTGTGTGGAGTTAAACACGCCACACTGCTGGTTCTGCTGCACTGATGTGAAGGTCAGATCTAGACAGGATGAAATGAACTAGAAGGAATAAGACATCTGTAACAACTTCTATAAGAAACCTCATCAACTCTTTTCGGGCATTTAACCAGTAATAAAGTTTGGATGTGCTCCTTGCAACACTAAGGTTGTGGGTTTGAATCCCAAATAAATGCAATAGTCAAATAAATGCAATAGTATTGTTCTCTCTAACCTTTAGTGTAACTGACAAGAGCCAAAGGAGATCCATCTGTCCACTGCCACCCTCCATGTTGACTGAGATGGTTTAGGCCAATCCAGACCATCACACCCATATCTGAAAGCCTTTCTGGTGGAACACAATGACAAAAGTGATGAATCAAGTATATTTTTAGAAACACTGCCTAGACCTCAGCATAGATGGTCACCAGCATAATGTATATCGGCATATTTCTGATGGTCTCCGACAAGAACTGTTGGTGTGCTCTGAAAATGTTGTTACCTTCAAGCGTTATGCACTGATAACCCACCCTTCCCTTTTGTAGCTCATCAGACCTCAATTGAGTTTGTGCTCAATTAAAAAACAAAGTTCTTCGTATCAGATTTAAAGTCACTGATGTCTGACAAATGCGACCAGACATTCGATTTTGAAATGAAAGGGAAGATTATTAGAGATCAGCGATTCAAATATTAGTCTGAGAGCTAACATGAGATTTGTGTGCATGGGTGTGTACCTTTGATGTAGATCTGTTCATTGGTTTGTGTAATGGAGAGAAGACTTCCACCCTGTGATTGACAGGAAGTAAGAGCCTGACTCCAGGTGAGAATGGAGTACAAGTTAAACTGGTAACAGGCCTTCAGTTCCGGAAAGCTCTCCCAGAATTCATTACAGCCTGACACTACACAAAGCACACACAAAAACACGGCTGTTTGGTTCCTTTAACCTTTAGTTAGTGTCTACTCAATAAACAGAAAAGGGTTTTGTGTGGTTTTACCTGGATTGGGGCAGAAGCCCCATTTCTCATCCCGATCATAGCGGCTGGTGGTGGCACACCACAGGTGACGGTCTTCTCTCCCCTCTGACGTACAATCCCAGAACCATTTATTGTTGTATTTAAAGGGCAGGGAACACGGCATTCCATGAGAGTTTCCCTGAAGAGTGTGGATGTCTACCAAAAAAAAACCCATCAGCCATAGAAAAAAGTAGATGCTACATTATATGTATGTGGACCCCCATCAAATTCACCTGGAGGAGCTCAGTCCAGAGCTAACCTCCGGACCAGACTACAACAGTAAGTTTAGAATAATGGTTTATAATTTGAGATGTTGGGTTGAATTTTGCAGTAAATGTCAGTCTGACATCATTTGTCTGTGTGGTTATGTCAAAATGAGAAAGACCAGGCTACTAAGTAGCATAAGCATAGTGAGTGCCACTTTAAAATTTTTGTTATACAAGGAGATTGTAAATCTAAAAAAATAAACGAAATGTCTTCACAGTTATCTTGCCTTCATATGGGTAAGCGCAGGGACCTTCACCAACTGCCCCATAAATCCTCCACTGATGCAGAGTGGCCCTCTTGACCACCACACTGGAATTCACAACTGCTAGCTTATTATTCATGGCTCCATACAACATGCTGCCCTCACAGCGCCACCACAAGGTTGGGAGGGAAACATCACACTCAAAGATGCCAACGTCAGGTTGGGCCAAATTGGTCATGTTGATTCCTAGACACTGACTGGTGTCCAGATTGAAGAGTCGGTGCCTGGACACCCATTTCCAAAGCAGGGCAGCAGATGGGGTGTCACAGCTGGTCAAAGATAAACCAGATGATTCTGCAGAGAGGCACTTTTTCTGTGACACACTCTCCAAACGAAACACAGCTTTACCTAAGCACAAAAATATAGAACAAACATGCAATTTGCTTAAAAATATCTTTCAATATAACTGGTCAAACTTTATCACACTAACGCATATAGGATATATAGGTTTTGCTTGGTTTTGTTTTATTTATAAGACTTGGGAAAGTGAGGTTGTAGGGTTTAACTAGTGGGAAAAGTCTTTCTTTAGGAGTATTATATGGCCATTTACATGCAGAGCCATGTTAGATTATAAAGGCAAGTGATATTGGAGATTCCTAGCTATTGAGAGGCACTGAGGTATCAGACAGCTCTGATTATCCACCAAACAGATAGAAAGATAGACCTGCTATCTCCAGTTTCACCTCCACAAAATGGGGCTTAATATTTCAGAGTTCTCAAAGCCAACAGAGGGTGAGGGTCTTTTGTGAACGTTGACACGACAGAGTAATGGAAGATACAGGCCAAAGACAAAGATATTCTTACCGCCGAACACACACAGAGTATTGTAAAACTTCAAAGAAAGGTATCCTCACCATATATCGGAGAACAAGAATTTGCATGAAAATATAGTCAGGTAGTGCCATTTTTACTTGCGTTTGGCAGACGCCTTTATCCAAAGCAAGTTCCAGTGCATTCAAGGAATGTGTTTTATCAGTATGTTTCCTGAGACTCGAACCCATGACCTTTTTACTGCTAACACAATGCTCTACCAATGAGTCTACAGCAACACATGTGGTCTCATGCTTACACTTAGATTTTTTTGTTTTTGTTCAGATTCTCTTTTACTTCAAATAATCCATGTCCCACAACCTAAAATAATTTGACCAAATTATTTGATTTAATTGTCTGAAACAGCAAGATCCAAATGGGACACTGAGCATGTTGCTACCAGCTTGTGTCAGTGTTTGCATCATCTCAATACTATTAAAAAGACCCGGCTGACCCATTTTATAACCAATGAACACAGATACTCATAAATGTATTCCTTGAATCCATTTGGGCTGTAGATTCACTATTCCCCAAATGTTAAAACCAAATTTACCTCTTTGAATGCACTGTAAGTTGTAAAAGTGTATAAACAAAGTGTCAAAAACGTAAATGTTTTGTCAGGAAGTGTAAAGACTATGACTTCTGAATAAACTTAAAGAAACCACTATGTCAGCAGAGGCCTTTCTTGTGACATTCACTTTACTGAAGGAGGACCTCATGCAATATACTGTATATTCTGTTAAGCGACTGGAAAGCTTTAACAGTTTTTTAACAGTTTGTGCATGTGCGTTAATGTAACGTTTAGCAACAACTACAAGTACCATATTGGTTATGTTGTGTCATGTGATGAGCAGCCGCCTATCGGTTTGTTTGTGTGCAGGAAACTTGCACTAAAACGACTAATGGAAAACGGTTGTGTAACTCTGTAAACCATATTACAAAACATTTTTGTTATCCCCCAGTCTGAGACTGAAATAGTAGTTTGTGCGAGTTGGTCTATGAGAATAAATAAAACATTAGTATAAAGCGTTTATTGGATCATGCACTCAATACACTAACCACAGCTCGCTTGACCTCCACGACAAACACTTGATCAGATTTGACCAAGTCCGTCTATACAACCATGAAAAGACATTAATATTTCGTGCAGGCCGAATGCACTTACTGTACAACGCGAGAAGTTGATTTCTGTCCAAAAGTTCACTTTTGCCCGACACTTCCGCAGCGGCACAAGCGAAACCATTAAAATAAAGCAACATATAAAGGACATAAAGTGATTTATAGCAGCGACTGCGAATAATTGAAGTGAATCCCCGCATTTCCCTGCTGGAGACGAGCGCAGTTCATAGACTGCAGTCTGTTCTCCACACTTTCCCCAACTTTTTGGACTCTCTACGTCACTCTCTCTGTCTCTCTATGTGGGGGGGGAAGTTATATTCCTCCTCTTAGACCCCGTTTGCATTGACGCGACGCGATTGCTTCAAGGTTTCCAGCAGGCGCGTTGTTGATCTGTCGCGTCTCTGTCGGTAGTGTTGCGTCGTCCAATGGCTCACAAATAAGAGATATTACATAACATTTGCTCAAAGACAAAAATAAGTTTTTGATGTACGTAATAATTTTAAAGCATTACACGTTTTTACACGTCGCTCTTTTTGGTTTTAGTTAATAATAGGTTATTCTGTCCGAATTATCATTTAGAAAATCCCATCAAATACATGAATAATTTTACATGTCCTGAAATGGATCGTTTTTCGTGCAGTGCAGTGAAATACAATAATTAAACTACCTTGCAAATAACACAAGATGGACAGATGCAAGAGAGAATGTGAGTTTTGGGAAAACAAAATATTACAAAACAGGAGCAGTACAGGTTGAGAATTTGATCCAGCAAAATCATAAATCATCATTCATTACTATCATACAACAAATTACACACCATTCAAGGCTCAGCCTCGACTAACCAATCACAAACGTCTAAAAAAACAACAGAAAATACAGTACCAACCACAACCAAAGCTAATTGTAAAAACTTTAGATCCAGTGTACCCAGATTTAACTTTAGCACCTCAAGCATTAACATATAAACCATTTAGCAGCAAATCACATCATTTAAATGTATATTCATACTGCAAATATTTGCAAATAAAAGTTCTGTAAACATCCGGTTCTGCCACTGCTCTGCTTGCATGCACAAATTTACACAAAGAAACACACACACAAACACACTAAAAAAATTAAATAATAAAAACAGTGATGCGCTTGGTAAACAGATGCCTGTAGTCTGCATCAGTATTTTTTAAGAAATATCACTCTTCTGCTGCCCTGCACTTTTGTAGGTCACATTTTTAAAAGTTGATGTTGAGCTCCTGAAGAGAGGATTTGTGCCCTGAGAATTGAAAGAAAAACACAATTACTCCAAGTCATTTAAAAAGGGGGTTAAATACTAGTTAAACTGAATGAAAAGCAAGCAAAAATGAATGAAATTAATACTTTGAAATGCATTCATCAACATCTTGGCCATGGTAAAATAATTTATCAACTTTTGAAATTAGGCACAACACTCAAAACGTTCTTAAAACCGGTCAAAACATCATACCGACTGCCATTTTGCTTTTGCCCTCTCTGCCTCAAACTTGGCGACCTCTTTCCGGTCATGGACAGAAACAAGACACTTCCAAATCACCAGGAGAGCGAGGCCAAAGATGAGAACAGACATGCACACAGCCAGAGCGATCAGTGGTGCGTTTGGAGGCTCAGGACAGTCTGTAGGACAATTATAAACACATATCTGTGATGCTATACTGTAATGTACTGTATATTATCACCATGCATAAGTTACTGTATAACTATCTATTGTATCTGTTCCTGTAACTATTTAGTGTTCCTGTAGCTCAACTGGTAGAGCATTGTGTTAGCAGCACAAAGGTTGTGGGTTCGATCCCAGAGAATGCCTGATAATTACTGATAAAAAAAAATTTATACCATGAATTCACTGTGAGTCGCTTTGGATAGAAGCGTCTAGTAAATGTATTGTGAATTGTAGCTCTTACCAGAGAGTTTGGAGTTGTAGATGGTGCTGCCATGATCTGTGTCCATCAGATTAAAGGAAAGCAGGCAGTTGTCTTCACTCTTTAGGGTGCACAGTGCTGTCCGTCTGTCCTCAAAATCTAACAAAACAACATAAGAGCTTAAAATCTAAACTTATGTATTATACATAATTCAGTGTTATCCATTAATTGGTTAAAGCATTCTCTGACCTTTCCATGATATTCTATATCCTATATTCTATGCTATATCCTATAAGTCCATGCTTTTATATATACCGCATTATATATCTGTATGATATTACCTCACACAAAAACACACATCCTTTCCCTCTCTGCTACCTCTGTTCCTCTCTTTATATCTCTTCTTTTTGTCCCTCTGGTGTCTTTATCAAAGACAGATGGTGTTTTGTGTCTTGCCATTGTGTCTCCCGGTCAGAGATCGTATAGAGACAAACTCTAAAACACCAGTCAGCTTGTGATCTCAGTGACCATATAATAGACTGATCTTGTGGAGATACTTGAGGGTCCCGAATCCAATAGGCCTTAACAATAGGCTCTCTGCACAACAAGCTAGTGGCATGTCTTCCTTTGTGGAGTGTTAAGAGGGCTGATCTGCTACTTAAGTATGAATGAGTGTGTTTGTGTGTAAAAGGACAGATTTTGAGGACATTATAAGTTAAATGTAAGCTTATTAAGTAAATAAACATTTGACAGATTTTTTATATGTAAAACAGTTATGTGAATGACTAAGAACAATTTAATTAGGAATACACTGTGGTAGCAACCAGCTAGTAAGTATTAGGGCCATTAACAAAATACTTAATAAAAATGACATTCTGTCATTAGCCTCATGTCATTCCAAATCCAAATATCCTTCTTATGTAAAAGACAGAAATAAATAGTAAAGAATGTGAAAAGTTGCTTGTGCAAACATACTTCAGACATTAAGAGTACCACAGGAGAACTTACACAGGTTTAAAACAATACGAGAGTGAGTAAACTGAATCAACTCTACTAACTAATGAAGTCTAAAATGAGCCATGATGTTAAACTTCAGGGTAAAATATAATAACACATAATCAACTGTTATGTAATGCTTTTGTGATGCGCTTTTCAACAACCACTCTGACCATGTGACTAAGAAACGGAAACAGCCGAGAACAAAACATGGATTCTGACCTGAGGAATTGCTGACTGTGGCATGAAGCGAGTGACACTTTGAAACACACTCATCTGACGGTTCCTTAGCTTTGAGGTAACACTCCACACAAGACCTGCAGGACACAAACACATAATCACAAAAACACAAAAGAAGCTGTCAGCCTCTCTACAGAGTTGAATGACAAAATGGGTGACCAGAGAAAAGGAAAGACAATACCGCAGACCAACCACAAGCCTTTTGGTGCTCAACATGCATTTGGAAATGAATGGACACGAGAATGACTCACAAATGCACACAGACCAGCTAACCCACACACACAAACACACACACCCAAACTGTCATAAAAAAAAACCCAGAGGAAATTCCTGGTGAAGTGAACACATGATTGTGTGGTTTCTGCGGTAATAGTCAAATAAAGAACTAACATTATTATTATTTTACATTATTATGTACTTTTTGTGTTGAATGTTACATCTTTCATCTTACAAGATTCAAACAAAAATCCAGGTTACCCTTTCATGCCTAAATAGTATTATTAGCAGTATTTTGTACTTCCTCCTATCCTGGTGTAATGTGCAGAGACACTTATCAACTGTATGTCGAGTTCTCGTCAAGTAAAAATGCAGTTTTTTTTAAAACATTGATCTTTATGAGCAAGTTTTGCAGGGATTTCTTTGTAAGCACTGATTCCATGGAACATTGCTTAACAGCCCACAATGATTCAGCACAGAGTAAACCAGGTTATGAAAGTGAGTTTCAGTCTTAAGTCACAGTCAGAATTTCAGTCACACACGTAAACATCTCTGTGCATATTGTTACCTGTGTTCGCTGCAGGTATCTCCACAGGTAGGACACCTCTCGCATAGATCCCCAGAGGCTCCCAGAACGCTACACTCGCACTTTCCACACACACACTTGCCACGTCCACTGCAGACGGTTCCACCCGTGGACACACACGAGTCATTGCTGGTGCTGCAGTTACAGAACTCCCCCATCCAGCCACTGTGACACACACATTCTCCACAGGCACACTCTCCATGACCTACACACACACACACAGACACACACACAAATAAACACTGATGAAATATGCAAATTAATAGTCAAGCAATTGAAACTTTTTCAAATTGCACTAAATTGATTGCAAAATAGCTCCCAAATGTTGATCAAGTTCATGATTAAATATGTAAATTTAAACACATTCCCTTATGTAAATATGAAAAGAGGAACACAACCAAAAGACAGGTTAAAATACAGGAACATACTTGCATACAATGTAAGTAAATATAAACAAGAGGCGGCCACCTAAACCCCTCTCACAGTCGCTCCCAAATTCAGCAAATGCTCTTGCAATTAACAACATGTTATTCTTTCATTAACATTCCAAAGTGTTAAAAAAGATCAAATATCACTCCCACTGTGTGTCAGCACTTTTTTATGTCAACTCAAATCTGTCTTTCTAGCCTCCCTTTTGTTCTGACAGGGTTCTGGTGGGCTCTGACCTCCACAAAGCTCTCCTCGGAACCTGAGGCAGGAGAAGTCGTCACACTCGCAGTACGCCCCATACACACGCCCGAAGCTGGTCGGGTGACACACACACTGTCCGCAGAAACACTCGCCTTGGCCACTGCACGACTCCGCACCTTCATGTGATCTGCAGAACGCAAAGACTCCCGTTAAAGTATGTTAGCATGTTTCAGAGTTAGCATACCACCGACACCAACATTTCTTACCTGCAGTCACTGACTTGGTCTTGGCCCTCCAGGCATTCACACTTTGGCCCCACAAAGCCTGTATCACAAGCACAGGTTCCGCAATCCAGGGCCCCACGGCCGTGGCTACAGTGTGTGCTGTTTGGTTCAGGGCTTTGATGGCAGTCACACACACATTGGGACTCCAGCTCAATGTCCAGGGTATCTTGGAAGCCCACCGGTCGCAAGGAAAACCGCCGGGGGCCACCAAAACAACTCTTTAACTCAACCGTAACATTAAATGATACCTAAGAGAGAAGATATCACAACTTTTATCAAAAGTTTTCTTCTACAGGAATAATTTTATTATCTATTCTTACAGATATCTTTTACACAACGTTTTGCACAAATATTTTCTAAACGTGTCCGACCTGTTTGACCGGGTTTGTTTCTAACTGTCAAGCTGATTTTGATAACGCAGTTGTGTACAAGAAATACAACATGCTAACTGTCTGTGTGCCAATTTTCGTTTCACGCGATGACATTTCTAAATTATAGTGCAATATAATATTCATAGTATTGTATATCACACTTAAAGCTAAAGCATGTCATTTTTTTGGATGTTAAAATATTTTCTATTATTCTAGCTTAATGTGCAGGGACAACTGCAAGCCATTTATAGGCCTAAAAAACACTGTGGCTCAAAACTTCTCTGTTTAATTCAAGTCAAGCAAGACAAAGCAACATCAATAGCTTGAGTTTGGGGCAGTACTACGTGTTTGACTAAACAATGGAGGACTGTAAATATGTTTGAGAATAATTTTTGCAATTCCATTTAGTGGCACTATGTACTAAAACCAGAAAGAATAGAGATTACAGGCTACAATTCTAAAGATAAAACTGAACTAACCACATCACCAGCTTTGACATTAGAGCAGTTTTTATGTCCAGGGATGATGCTTCCGTCCTGACAGAGTGCCGTAAAGGAAATCTGCAGACCTTCAGTGTTCCCCAGAACCTCCAAATCAATCTCTGACCTCAGTTCCTGTCAATCACACAAACACACAAACTCTTGGATGACAAACACAAACATGGATGAGTTTCATTTATATAGTGTTACATTTTGTTAACAAAACCTGCCTTTACAGAACTGTCTGTTACATTGATCCTATTTTGTTAACTCATCAGCATAACCCATATAAGTTAACATAAAAATCAAACTGATTTATGTCTTCTACAGAAGCATGTGTCATTGCCAAACAATCTCAGAGCTCATGAGGTTAAATGCAGGTAACTGAAAGGGATTTTTCCTTTATAAACTGGAGGCCACTAAAGCCTTTTTTGGTTTTGACAGGATGAGTCACATGCTGAGTAAGAAACACTTGCTCAATAGGTGTCAACATGTCCACAGTATTTTCAAACAATCCACTTCTATTCAAATGCCATGTTCTTCTCTGAAAACCTAACTTACTGTTTTTGCACATCAGTAATACGCCATCCTTGTTTACAAAAGGTGCTGATATTTTAGACTGATCAGGTTATGTAGAGTTGTTATGAAGATTAGAGTATGAGCAGAGAGAAAAAAAGAGAAAGTGGGGAATGAAGAAACAGAGATAAAAAGATCAAACATCAGCCAAAGAACGAGTGCCGACACGCTCTGTGAACACGGCAACCCGTGAGACAGCGTGGGGTGAGGGGGACGGTTAAGCAGATAAAACTCAGGTCACCGTAAAACAGGAAAACATTCCCCCCAACCTTTACACAACATCTTCATAAATC
>JAZGTK010019074.1:0-11551 GCA_036877625.1 Ambastaia sidthimunki | reverse complement strand
CAAAGTGTGGAGCGCGCCTCCCCAGGGGGGCGCCAGAGCACGTCAGGGGCGGGGAGAAATTATAATAAATAAAAAAATATTGAATTTAAATATTATGTTTTTTGTTATTGTTTTTATTATTATATTTAAATGTTTATTATTATTATTATTATTTATTATTAAAGTGAGTTAACAGTCTTACATTGTTCTGTGTGTTTATCTGTGTGTGTGTGTGTGTGTGTGTGTGTGTGTGTGTGTGTGTGTGTGTGTGTGATTGGGGGCGCCATTGGGTAAGTTGTGTCAAAAGGGAGGCCCACTGTCTTAGATTTTGAAAACCCCTGATGTATCTCAAACCTGCCAAAATTAGACATAAATACAAAGGTAAATCTGTGAAGAAATGTAAAAAAAATCACAAATAAATGTACAAAGCAAAATTTACCCCAGAGTATTTATACGATACATTTACTTACTTATATACTTGTACCATATTTTTTAATTTATGCAGTATTGTAGTTTTTTTACACATTTATTTAAACTTTTTATGACACAATTTTTATATTTTATTTATGACATTTTTATATTTTCATATTCTTATTTTTATTCATTTCCACATTTATTTATTTCTACATTTCTGTGTCCATGAGGTAATGAGGGAAGTGTGTTTTACTTCAGACACAGCAATAGACCTTTATCTCACTTCCTATTTCCGGTAAGTGAAAAAGTGTATCGCCACTTCCGCTATCATCAATTCCGCAACACAGTCAAAACGAATGGCTGAATCCTCTCGCCGCTGTTATTGCAGCATACCCAGCTCTAATTCTATACAACGACACCCTTATCTCAGTTTTCACATGAGTGAAACTAATACAGCAGGATTAGTCTTTCTTTTAAAATAATACACAGTAGTACGTTCACAGTAGTACGTTTACTTCCCACAGAGTGACCATTTTGAAGATTTTTTTTGCAATTTTAAAGTCGTCTAAAATGGAGAACCCCTGAAATACTTCAATATTGCACAGGAGAGCGCAAAATACCTTTAATGAATGTTGTTTCAGTTAATAGGGGCTAGAGTATGGTTTTGGACTGAGGACTAAACTTTCTGAACATTTAGCAAACTGTAGTTTAAAGGGCTCCTTGTTCTTTCGCATTGACTGTTACCTACTTGCATGTACTGATATCTGTCTGTTCACTATATCTGACAATGCAAAGGAACAAGTACAAAACAAAAGGAGGGGAGGTTAGGAGGGAGATTATCACAGCTCATTGTCAACTGTTAACTTTTAACCCATCCTGCTAAAAGTTAAAAAGTTAGTCTTGATTATAAACAATTCATAACATGACATGAGTAGGCTTGCATTAGCAAGCTTATTTACTTTGTAGACTGCGCAAACTAAACAGAAACAGCTTACCGCAGACATACAGTTTATTTGCTCAAATTCTGTAAATCAATATATTGTTTAAGAGGTTGCTTTATTTACACTACATCAATGTTAGACAAAATTTGTAGCAAAATGTCTCTCTTAGTAATAAGCTGAAGCTAACAGGATAACTAGCAACCAGAATATGATGACACTGGAATTGACCTAAAAAGTAGTTAAAAATAAACTTTTCGATAAAGAAGCAATTTTTAATTGTATTAAGCAAACCACATATTCTTGACCAAATGTTGGCAATGTAAACACAGAGGGTGTCAGCGCCATTGTTTTGCTAGCCAAGCCGGAAGAATTGATACACCGCTTCAACAATCACTTCCGGATAATCAATTCCCCTGATAATAAATTAAACGTCTATTGAATGCTGGTGTAGCCACAAGCGAAGCTCTGATTTCACAACAGTGACATCTGGTGGTTAAGCAAAATGACATGCAAGAGATGAGTGTGACTGCCTTTGCTTAGTGCGAGTCAAATGGACAATTAATTAATTAGAGGTGGCCAATATTGCCAAAACCACAGTTTATGCAAACTGATATCACCTATCACTGTTAGGGAAGAAACCACGTCTTCAATAGATCTGATAACAGACATAGTATCATATGGACATTAAATAACCCAGTATTAATCACATTTAATATAAATGCACTGGACGTGGCTAATATAGCCTAATTGCTACCTTAGAATTATAAGGTTCTATCTGACATTTTTGTCAAAATTGAGTTATTGACATATTCTTACTCTAATATAACTTATTGACACTATTAAAGGTGTTCCATTTTTAAAAAATGCATTTTGGGTGTTTAATTTAAAAAACAAAAAGTTTTACCTGCAAAATTGAACTCAAACTTCTATCTGCGGCAGCCCAGTCATAATTTGGAATGTGCACAGGAGGACCAATGACCTCTTTATGTTGTTACTGATACGCCTGTCCCAGTCCCACTGGTTTATTGGTGTTATGAGACTTGGTAAATGTGAAGATGTCATTGAAAGCAACAAGGAAAGTGTTATAGATTTCTCGAAAAGCCTAAATATCTTTGTGTTTGACAATTTATTTCACTAGTTCATGCTAGCGTATGTTAGCTAGCAATTGCTAATGCTAACTAGCGCTAGCTAATGCTAACTAGCACTAGCTAATACGAATATTACAATATCTATTTGAGAATTTGAAGGCAGTCATAGGTTTATGTTTTTTTTGTTGCATTTGTTGTTTTTATCTTTTAGACAATTGCTTGAGTAGCATGATCCATACAATCAAACAAAATAAACAATGATATACAGCATTCAAGCCTAAAAAATTGCTTCTTCACTGGACGCAACACTGTACAATTAAAAGCTTAGATATAACATTTTGATAGACTAAAACACATTTGTAAGACATACATTTAACATATTCAAGATAGGCTACATGAGTAAATTGTAAACATTTCTTAAATCATTGTTATCTATTGTTTTGTTAGATAGAACCTTGTAATTCCATGGCGATTCAGAGTTCTTAGAGTTACAAGGTTCTATCTGCAATTGACCTGTTCCAAAATGTGGTCAAAACGCAAATAGAACCTTATAATTCTAAGGTAGCGTAATGTCAACGAAACTTGCGCACCACAGCACAAGTGTGCATTTCACTACAGAGTTTTCCCTCGCGTTTCATAATTTACTTTTAAACATGTGATAATATATAATATTAATATTGTGGTTTTGATCAGCAGAGATAGGCAAATTATTAGTAATAAGGCATTTGTAAAGCGTGCATAGTAACGGACATTCCAGAAGATATAAAAAAAACAAAAATTATTCTGAGAGATTATCGAGATGCTTTAGTTCAGAAAAACACCAGATGTTAACTTGAAAATTAAATAAACAGACATTACAGCAGGTATCACTATAAGGTATCTGGGAGTGTGGATGGACTCCAAATTAACATTTAGGTCACACACTCTAAACCAGTACACGTTGATTCAATTTTAGAAATGGAAACCCGTTGTCCTAAAAAAGTTAATTTTGTTTTGTTGAACAAACAACTTTAAGTTGAAGGTACTAAACAATTTTGAGTTGATTGGGTGCCACAAAGAATTCTTTTAAAAGAGTGTACTGTGGATTAATTTATTATGGTAGAATTACTTATAGTTTAGCATCAACATCACAGCCTCTAAGATTAAGGTGATTCAAAGCCATGCCGTTAGATTATGCTGTGGAGCTTTTAGATCCTCTTCTGTGACATCATTACAGGTAGAAATGGGTGAAATGCCACTTGAATCAGAATCAGAATATAGGTAAAATATATTACAGGAATTATTGCAAAATTTGTACAGAATAGGGCATCTGAAAATTACAGTATATTGTCATGGGTGAGCTATGGGTTATAAGATGATAGGATGATAGGAAAGCATGAATCCAGTCATTGTAGGCTTTTTTTAGAAACTGTAGAACATGTGCAGATCAGCTGTACATAATATGAAAGGGAGAGACTCCACCTAAATGTGAAATTAAAATCTGCTGGCATAAATTATTTTACGTTACAGAATGTACTAAACAGTTCTTAAAAAGGTCATAACGCTCTTTTACATTTTAAAGCTCTTTTAAATTTTATAAAATAATAAAAGTTGTATAATAAAAAAGGGTAGTTTTTATTTAATTCGCCAAAGTCTCACACTCCACCCCAATAGGTGGAAGTATATGCAACATGAGCTAGTTTACCAACCGCCATTAAACAGGAAGAAGAAGGAGGATTAGCGGATATCAGAAATTGTTGCATTGTGGAGTTCATGTCGTTGATCACAAACCAAGTGGGTGGAAAAATACTGAATGAAGAGTTTTCTATATTCACCCTCAGATGCGACAATATATCCGCCCGTGATCAGGCAAAACGCGTAAGGCGCTTCTTAGTTTATCTAGATAAAGTGCGTTGAGATTGAGATAGTCGACGTTAAATCATGCTTATAAACACGAACGGGAAAAACGGCAGCATCGATGTGTGGATGTGGAACTCTGCGTGATCTAATCAATCAATCAACCAACCAACTGAAAGGTACCGACTACTTTTATCCTCATTCATTTTGTCTAAAACATACACTTTCCTCTCTGTATTTAAAAAAAAACTCTAATAGTGTTTTGAAGAAAGCCACACCATCTGAAGCGCCACACAAAACAGTCGATGTTGTTGTTTTATCATTATTAATTGAAACTCCTCGCCTGGTTCCGATCCTTGAGACTCTGAAGCGTCTCGCAATATCCTTTATGGCCTCATCATCGGGGAACGACGATGACCTTACGATCCCGAGAGCGGCGATCAATAAAATGATTAAAGAAACACTTCCCAATGTGCGAGTAGCGAACGAGGCCAGAGAGCTGGTGGTGAACTGCTGCACGGAGTTCATTCACCTTATCTCATCAGAGGCCAACGAGATCTGCAATAAATCCGAGAAGAAGACCATATCTCCAGAGCACGTTATAAATGGTGAGGATGTCACAGTTTAAAGACTGTTCTGGTCACAAATAACTAAGTAGTCATTTGGTAGACGTTGTTTGGAAGTCATTAAGCTGATGTTAAGTATCTTGATCAAGGGCACTGTGGCAATATTTATATGCCCAAGGTTAATTCTGCATTTATTGTGTGTTTACATCAGAGACCTGACAACAATGGCTGTCTTACTGTTAAGTTACATTGTGAAGATTAATAATTTCTTGTTTGTCACATCATCTCTGACAGTCTAATAAGTAACAGTTAATTCAACATTTTTTTAGCTCTTGAAAGTCTAGGTTTCGGGTCATATATCACAGAGGTAAAAGATGTTCTGCAGGAGTGTAAAACCGTAGCACTCAAAAGGAGGAAGGCCAGCTCTAGACTAGAGAACCTCGGCATTCCTGAGGAGGAACTTCTCCGTCAGCAACAGGAATTATTTGCCAAGGTAAAGATCCTTATAGCTTTAGCAGCTTGGAGCAAAACACCATATTCATGTGTTTGAAGGCAGATGTTAAAAGCTCTTTTGTGTAACAGGCACGGCAGCAACAGGCTGAATTAGCACAGCAGGAGTGGTTACAGATGCAGCAGGCTGCCCAGCAGGCACAATTAGCTGCAACTTCAGCCAGTTCAGCTCAGCAGGCTGGATCTTCCCAGGATGAAGATGATGATGATGATGAAGAGGACGACATGTGAATCCTAGATGTCTTTCACTGAAGCATGCAGATAGATTGATATATTTACACACACACACACACACACACACTCTGTCCTCCTTAAACCTGAGCAGAGGGGGACCATTACAGTGTTGTCTCCTATATAAATGTTTTTTCAATTTCATCGGTGTAAATTTATACTGATGATTCAGGAATAGTCATGGGTGCTATTCTGTGATTTGTTGCTATGTTTGCTTTTATCATAACTAGAATTATTAACCCTTGAAAATCTATTTTTCTTTCCCGTTCTTGAGTTTGAAGTCAGGTTTCTTTATATTGTATGTATGTGATAAGGATGTTTAGTCATGCCATGTGGCGCATCACAGTAATTGTCCTTGGTTGAGTTTAGGAGCCAGATTTGATGTGATTTGCACTTTTAGCTTAAGGAGACACATTTTTGGAACTTTTTTTTTTTTTACAGCAGTTCATCCCTGCTTCTGTATTTCTTTTTGTTCTGTTGAGGTAAAAGATCCGATTTGTAATGTAGAATGTTGATTTTGGTTCATTTCAATTAAGTTAGGATAAAGATATTTAGATAGCTTTTTACCTGCCTTGTATTCAGAACAGTATTCCAAGGAAAATATTTACATTTGCAGAGTAATATCTGACTCATAGTACCAAAGATAAAAGAAACTATAAAAATTAAGTCACTAGATAGGCTTTAAAAATCTATTTATGGAATTTGCTGTTTGTATGACATCAGTGCTTCGGTGCAAACCACACTGAAAACTAGACCTTTTGATGGCAACTCACACTTTGTACAATGTTTTGATAGTAGATTTTTTCCAGGTTTAATGTGTAGAAGTTGCATTGTGAATGTTTGATTAATTTGTATTTTAATGATGATGCGTATTCACATGCCTTTGCAAAAGTTGTAAGCTGTATTCTCTAAGCAATAAAGTCGACTAATTTTATAGACAGCTTAATTTATTTTTAGTTTAATATATTTTGATTTTCATGACATTTTAATTCTTAATTTAGGTGTCCATAATAGTATTTACCTGATTTAAAAAAGAGATTAAATGAACCGACATGAAAAATGGAAGTCAACACAATAGTGATTAATGGTTTAATGTAAAAACTGTCTTGGCCTTTGTTTTGTAATCCTGTTTTAACGTTTCCGTTCTTGTTTAGCGTCAATTAAATAATTCGGCTACCGAAAACTGTAAACTTTGATATATCTAAACAAAAAAGAGAAATAGAGTTCATACTGACCAGTGTTAAGGGAGGTGGTGTAGCAAGGTGCATCTCAGCATCCAACAGCTGACAGTTCTGTAACTGAAAAAGAGGTTTTTAAGTCCTACTATGGTGAAAATGTGACTTATTAATATTGATTGGGTTCGGTGACGTTTGCTATATGCTAAACTTTTTATTATTATTTTAGGTGACTGACGCTAACGGAAGGTTACTAAGCAACTTCAGTATGTTTTTTTAATTTGTTAGCATGCCCTACTCATAATGGAAATCGCCTTGTGCACGTGTAGAGACACTGTTGCGCTCCAGTCCGCCACTGTTCCCACCATTCCGCGGTATTGTTTTCGTAGTGTTGCAAGAAGCTTGTTCTTTTTATTACCGTTTCGTTCGCCCCACTAAACCCACACTGAGCCAAGATACGGTAGGTGTCAAACTGATCGTATTTGGAAGCCCATGTGTGTGCCAAAATGTGTACAGTGGCAAGAAAATGTAATTTTTTGTAATTTCATGGTTTTCTGAATAAATTTGTCATAAAATGTGATCTGATCTTCATCTAAGTCAAGGGTATTGACAAACATAATGTGTCTAAAAATAACAAAATTCTGATCTTTCTTGTCTTTATTGAGAACAACCAAAAAAACCCTCTTAGTGCTTGTGGAAAAAGTATGTGAACCCTTGAGTTAATGACCTCAAAAAAGCTAATTGGAAAACCATGAAATTCCGAAAGGTTCACATACTTTTTCTTGCCACTGTATTATATATCACTCTCATCAAGTGTTATTGTGTGTTAAATGTAAATATGACTGAAAATGTGTATAAACACTATCTGATGATTATCATCTGGCTTGCTACGTTTGTAATCTGCTTATGTTTTTTAAAAAAAGATACGCTGTATAAAGAAAATGATTTCTTGTTTAAATATCTAGTTTGCTTTTAGTTTAGTTTTATGCTTTGGGGGTGATATGTTTATATAATCAAATGATCATCATTGTGCTGCAATAACAAATCAAGATTTGACATCAAAGGAAACAAAGCCATTCTAAGTATTCCACCCAACAGTCAATCAAAAGAAGTCCAGGGCACCCTTATTCATTCTGTACAATTAATGTAACAGGACTTTATACATTGATCTGTTTAATGTAAAGAACACATTTAGTAGTGCTTGGTGTCAGCACATAATCTTTGAAAAAACATTTTACAAATGTTTCTGGCTGTTGTTCCTGTTTTGTGGATAGTACCTCTTTAATCTGTACCATTTTATTTCTTATTTATTTATTGCTTGTCTGGTTGGGCCGAATGCCTAATGAAAGTACAATTTAAAGGTAAAGTGTGTAATTTCTACACTGTTAGTGGCACCAGATAATCCTGCACCCAGCTTATGTTATTATTGCTTTGTTGAGCCAGTCGGGGTGCTCAAACAAGCAGAGCAATGTTTTGAAAGTTCCACAAAGTCACTCTCTTAACGCCTTTCTCCACATTAACATGAGGTAAGTGTATTATGACCTGTATAGGGCAAACAATGCAAGAAAGATAACATGATTACAATAACAATTAATGAGTTTTTCTAACAGTGGAATTGTACTAGTGAATCCAAACTCTGGACCCACTGTGGATTTCTTCAGATGTTCTGTTTCTAGTGTGCACTACCTCAGAGGACTGAAGGTAAAACTCATTAGTTTAACCACCAGAGAATACTTTCACTCAATTATTGACTCATTCATATCATTAATCTCCCAGAAGGGTTTGCTGTGCTCGGTCTGGTTGAGGCTCTGAAGACTGCACCCTACCTGGCACTTGGAGTGTCACAATCAAAAGCTTCAACTTCCCATGGCAATTAGTGGTTAAACTTCAGTGAGTTTTTTTAGGGTTTTTTTTGTCTTTCCTTCAATGTTACCACCATGGAGCAGACAACACCTTTATGTCTAAAATGGTCTTAACCCCAAAATACCAATTTCACTCTGGGAATGGATGGGAAATGGTAAATTCAGTATTTTCTAATGTATCAAGTGTGTTTGTGTCATCTTTGAAGCCTGTTGCTGTGGTGCATTAACTAAGGACTGGTTAATTAGGTGTCACCATGCTGTGGTCATGTTATTGCCTACATGGAAATGCAGAAAAAGATAAATCATGTGATTCTACACAATCCCAGTGGCTAGGGAAGTAACAGGTTGCCTAGTAACTGTAGAACACAGTAAATGGAAACAAAATTGGTTTGGCACCTAAACCAAAACAGCATAATGATGTCTGGGTATGTGTAGATTGAAAGTTTTGACATGTGAAAGATTCATTGTTTGTAGATTGAAATATCACATAGCAATGCTCAAATCCAGGCCCTGGGCCCTCCAGCTGCTTACAAGAGAAGGTAAAAAATGAACATTGCACACTTATGAATCCCAATGCCAACCTAAACACACTGGAGTTTAAAGGAGCTCAGAACAGTTGTAGAGAGGCTGGAAAGTTTTTAATAGCCCATAAGTTATAATTAATTGAGAGATTAATATTGAGAGATTTGTGATATGCAGCTATTTAAATTCAGGATAACAAGAAAATTTTGGGTTAACCAAAGGTACAATTTTAGGAAATGGTCATTGAGGACACATCCCATTACATTCAGACCATGGGTTTTTCCGTGTTTTTGGAAGCTGTGATTGAAATCATGCCAAGTGGGAACAAGTAATACTACTTCAAACTAAGGAACATTAGAGGAAATAAAGACCATGAAACATTTCTGAGAATTTCTTTTCTTTGTTTTTAGGGTTTGTTATGCTGCTGTAGGTTACAGACCTGCATATGTTGGTTGGTAAGCCAGAGGTTAAACTGGTTTCATTAGAATGTGGTCACAGCCTCCACCCGAGTTTTCCCACCGGCACCTCCCTGAAATGTTTTTGTTCAAACATTGCATATGCTTCAAAAGTTCCAAAATGTCATTTATAATCAACAGTATTTAAAACGTTTTTAAAATCAGTGCCGATGGAACATGCTTTGTTAACAAAATCCGTTGCACAAACATAACAGATGTAAACTAGATGACTAGTTAGACAAACTAGAGGACAAACTTTATTGGCTTGACAAAACCCGGCCTGAAAAGTGTATAATGGTTTGAATTACTTTAGGTCTGACACTCTCTAACACCAAGGTAACAAGTTTAAAATATTTTAGTATGTTGTTAACGTTTTAACAATCTAGTATGATTTTAGTATGTTTTAGCATGATGGGTTTTTTTTTTACATGAAGCTAACATATTTTAACATGGTTAAACAATAATTAGCATGATACTTAAACATTTGAACATGATGCTTACACATTTTAAAACATGTTTTAACATAAATGTAGCATGTTTGAGCATGTTTTAAAATGATGCTAACAAGTTTTATTATTAATTAGCATTATGTTAGCGCTTTATAGCAAGATAAGTGTGGAGTGGTTGCTAGGGTGTTGCTATGTGGTCGCAAGATTATGCGGTTGCTAAGGTACTTGGGGTGGTTCCTAGGGTGTTGTTAAGGAGCCAGGGTTAGTTGCTAGGCTGTTAAAACGGTTGTTGTTGCTAGGTTATGCTGTTGCAAAGGTACTCGTGGTGGTAGCTAGGATGTTGCTATATGGCTGCTAGGATGTTGCTTAGTAGTGCCAAGGGTATTTGGGATGGTTGCAAGGGTTTTGTTAGGTGGTTGCTAGGGTGTTGCTGTACGATTTCTAAGGTACTTGGGGTGGTTACTTGGTTGTTTGCTAATGTACCTGGAAAGGTTGCTAGGGGGTTTCTATGCGGTTGCTAAGGTACCAGGGAAGTTACAAGGGTGTTGAAATACAGCTGCTGGGGTACTCTGGGTGAGTGCTATGTTGTTGTTATGTGGTTGCTAAGGTACCTGGGGTGGTTGCTAGGGTGGTGCTATGCAGTTGCTAAGGTACTCAAGGTAGTTGCTAGGGTGTTGCAATGCTGTTGCTATGGTACTTAGGGTGATTTGTAGACTTTTGCTAGGCATTGTTAACATTAATATGTTGCTTAACATGATTTTGTATTAATAAGCATGACGTTAACATGTTTTAACATGATTATAGTAAATTTTAAAATGATGCTAACATGATTTAACTAATTAGCATGATGCTAGCAAATGTTAGCATGATAAATATACTAAAATGTGGCATATTTGTGATGTTATGAGGTTGCTAGTGTTAGGTTACATACTGTATTCTGCCTTTTGGCCACCTGATGGCGACCCTGAGGACTTTCTATTAGAGCTCCGGATTAGTTAATGTGTTTCAGCTGTGTCTTACTTTTCTGTGAATTGAAGTTGCCCTGTTTGTAAGAGTCTTTTCCCAATTTTTGCCTTGGTTTTGGCCTTGTGTAAGTCTCTGCCCTGCTCCTCAGCTTTTTGTCATGTATGACTACCTGGTTATTTTGTTTTAAATGACTGTGACTGATAAACCTTGCCTTGGATCTTTGTCCTGTTTTTTGTATTTTGTTTTTTTTTGGGAAGTGTATGCCCTAGCTTTTGCCTTTGCTTACCTGTTTTTTTTCCCTTTTGGATTTTTTGCCATTTGCTACAAGACACCCTGCTGACATTCCTTGTCATTTTTGCTCTTCCTCAATTAAACCTTTCAACCTACTCCTAAACCAGCCTCTGCTTTTGGGTCCTCTCATCTGTGTTCAACCATTTTCATTCTGTCCCGTTCCTGTTCGCCTCACCTGGAACATCTAACAATCATGTGCCACCCGTTCTATCTGCCTCGTGAGTTTACAGCGGTCATCGCCGCGGCTGTGTACATTCCTCCTCAAG
>JAZGTK010019073.1:0-11551 GCA_036877625.1 Ambastaia sidthimunki | reverse complement strand
AAATTGTTAGATGGGGCAATCCTGCAAAATAAGGATTCGCAGCATACAAGTTTTGCAGTCAAAACTATTTTTGTGGCGTGTTTGGGCGATTGCATGATTTGTGCAGCCAAAAAAATGATGCTCTCACTGTGCACACAGTTCATATTAAACACCCCCCACATGTCTGTAGTCAAGGTTACAATTATGAAGCAAAAGATGATGAACATATGGGCAGAGAATGATTGAGATCCTTTAATGAGAGGAATTCATGGAAAAACACTGAAAGGGAAAAACAGATCAAAGTGCCCCGTTCACAAAGACTCTCTTTAGCTTTATTGTTACCTTCCGTTTAGATACGGAATCCCTTCAGCATAATCAAGCACCAGCATCAGAGAAAATATTTCATACTGCAAAAGTCTATATATAAATGTAAAAGTACATCATTTAAGAGGCAAGTTTAACACGTTGATCGGATATCTGACCAACTGTAGCGTTTATCTCATGGCTAGAATAAGAAAAAACAGGAAATGGAAGAAGGCTGAGGAAGTGTAGGACCAGATGGAGACAAATGTAAGATTTGTGAGCCAGCTGGTAAGATGCCACAATGTCAGGCAACACCAGTTTACCTGATATTTATATCTTTAATCTGTAGATGTAGGGAAAGAGTGTATCCTCGACTTAAAAGTGAAAAACCTGCTATGTAGATTCAGCTGTAAACAACCCAACTAATAATGTTAGGTTTAAGAAAGTTGCCCAATGTTTCCATAAAGTAACAATAAAATTCCAAAAGGAACATAAACATGTTATCTTGAAAGTTCTAGCAACGTTTAAAAACATCCAGTTTTTTAGACGTTGTTTTAACGTCATTTCTTGGTTATAAAAACATTTACTCAAGCATTTTTTAATTCTGCAGTGTTGTTCCACTAACAACTTAAAACGTTTGTGATAACGTTTGTGATATATGATATGTATTGTTAAAAAAGTTCTATCAACATTACTGCCAGAGCATTTTTGATAACTTTAAAAGAACTTTGAAAGAACATTAGCCAATGTTCTGAGACCAATGTTCTCAAGCCATTGAAAGCTGAAGCATTGTGTCTCTTTGTTCAGCATTCTGAATCAACACACCTAATTTACTGAACATATGATCTCAAGATGGCTGATTTTATCAAGAAGAAAGACTTAAAGTGCCAGTGGCCCCTGAAAGACCCTGTATACTCTCATCTTCTCTTAACAGTCCAGACAGCAGAGCTACAGACAGCATTTTCCTGCAGCTATCACTGCCTCTCAGCAATGAAGACTCTATTGGATTTGGTGTGCGGTGATAAACAGGGTCGTTTCCATGGAGATAAGGGCCCAGTGGAGTGCAAACAAATCAGGCCCAGTAAATAACTATCCACATATATTATTCTCTCATTAACATCCTCATTCTAAAGATATCTTCAGAGTCTAATAGCAATCTATCTAGTTTTCTCTCCTGAAAATGCTTGATCATATCCCTGCTGACAGACCCACATCTGACCTTTCTGAAAAAGAGATTATGAGGTGGATTCACACCATTTATTTTATAGACAGGCATGTCCCCCGTATAATGGTTTAAATGAGTGTATGAAGGTCACACTGCATTTCAAAAAAATGATTTAATTAGTCTGCAGAAAGTGTCCAAAATTAACACTCATCAAGTGTCAAATGCAAGCAAAAATTCACTTTAGTGAGCAAATAAATGTAGCTAAATATAGTATCCAATGGTAGTTAATTTATAGCTGGACCTTGCTAGTCTTTACCTGGTCGAAGATGATCTAGAAAATGGATCAACTACTGCCCAGCTAACAATTGTAGGTTGTAAGAATGTTTCCCTAATATTTTTATTAAGTAACAAAAAAGTTTAATAAACTAATTAACCTGTTATTTAATTGACTCACATTATACAGTTTCAGTTGGAAAAGATGATTTGGAAATAATTCCTAAGACATTCTGACCCATCCATAAAATCATTCAAACTCATTCAAACTCTCAAAGTGTCAGTTTTCCACATCACACAGATTCTCTGCATATTTCCCTGAATATAAAATGCATTTTTTCCAATGACGTTCATGAAACAGACTGTGATGTCTTTGATGAAGATTTGTAGGCCGTGTTCATTTTTCTACATTTCTCTGCAAAGGCAGTTCATTTTCAGCAATGCAAGAAAATCTTCCACGTCTGACTGTTACAATATTACATCCACAGAGCATCCGTCAAAGCTGTCACAGAATCTTGAAGCTGTGATTGGCCGGGATAAGAAAGCTAATGAGAACTGCTAGACTTGAGGACCATGTCTGTCAGTGAGGATGAGGATGAGAGAGATATGCCTCATCATGTGTTGTGCACTTAACAGTAGGGCAGGCAATTCTGGAGAGGCTAGGAATAGCATTCAAGCTTCGAAAGCATAAGATCCCACCCTCCATTGAGAGCGATCTCCAAGGCCACGCCTCCAGCAATAGTGCACAGAGGTTAGTTTGATTGACATGTAGGACATCCTATCATTGCATTACTGGACGAACATTCTTCACAGAAAAAATGATACAAACTGCACAGACATGAGCAGTATAAAAACCCCTTATATACATAAGGACAACTAAATAATGTCATTTTATTTTTGGGTGAACTATCACTTTAACAGCTAAAACTATCTTGACAATGGTGATATACTTATGTGATGAGTACTAAGCATATTACTCAAGTCATTATCACCCAAGTCATTAGTCAAGTGTAATACTTCTACACAGTTAAATTGCAAGCCATAGATTTAGAGAGAGAGGGAGCGAAAGAGAGAGAGAGAGTGAGAGAGAGAGAGAGGGGAACAACTCAGCTAACAATTTTAGGTTGTAAGAACATTTCCATTAAGAAACAAATACATTAAAAATGTTATTTTAAAAAGTTAAAAACAGGTTGTAAGAACGCTATTCAAACTCTTTTCATTGTGTAAAGTTTCACTATTAACAATAACATTTTTGACATGCATATGATGACAAAATGTTAGCCAACATTCTGAGAATGTTCCCTGATAGTTGGGAAGACCCAAACAGACGACAGGAAAAGTCTTCTGAATATCATAGTGCACTACCTATCAAATAATGGCACAACCACTATGATTATCTGTCAGAAAATATAATTTGACCGCTACAGAAAAAAATTCACCAAACTGCATTAAAAAATCTTGATAAACATACAAGGATTCTGCACACTTTTAGAAGTTTAGAAGGAAAATCATTCAAATATACTGACTCATCCATGAGTTAATGGCTGTAATGGACTGACACATTAGACGGAAATGTTGAATTCTGGGAATGTGGAAAGCAGACGAGACCACAGGCTGGTCAGATACAGTCTGAAAGATGAAATTAAGGACTCAAAGGTCAAAGAGAATCAATATGCAATGTGATTTGTAGTCCTCAGTGAAACATTTCCAAAAAACAAATGCTCTGTTCTGATATAGATGCTATGGAACTCCTCAAAACATACAAAAAAGCACTTTCAAAAATGGCTTTCCACATCATAATAGTAGATAACTCATTATTCATAACTTGTCCAAGCAAACTACACAACAATCTCTCAGAGGAACACTGATCTTTTAAATCAGTCCTCAAAACTAAATGTATTTAAAGACATTAAAATGCAATCATGAAAAGATTAAGATCTAAATTAGTTGCCAAATTGCTAGTTGACGCTTTACTAGGAGATAAACATTATTATCAAACCTTATTATCAATGATGCTGCTGTAACCGTCTAAGTAAGATGTTTGATGTCTCAGATCTTCTGTCTGATGTCCATCTGATTCCATCTGATTTTCTGGTGTGTTGGTAGAACTGCTGTTGTACAGGAACACGATGCTCATACACACGGTCACAACACCAATTAATACGATCCTAAGACACTGAAATGACAGGAACACACGTTTTCACGTTTCACGGACTCAAATAAACGGAATTAAAGCTGCAATCCGTCAATTTTGCCTCTTTGTCGCCACCTCTGTTTGAAAAGTAAAACTGCACTTTAATTTAAGGACTTCTGTGTTGACACAAAGTCAAATGAAGCCAAACATACGTTTCTCAGAAAATCGGACCCGACAGCGCTATTTATACATCATTATTATACATTTATTGGCGACAATACGAAATGGGAACGTAACGTCAGCAATATAACATGTTAAGAGTTCAGGACACGTAATCTGCTATATAGTATATAACATAACCCATTGCAACTACAAGTTTAGTACTGCAAATAAAACAGGTGCAATATGTAAAACTTCAAGCATTGAAAAATAAGTTAAAAAGATTACAAAAAAATAATTGAAGAGTTCAGTGTTACTATACTGCAAATACAACAGGTGTAAATCGTAACATTCAAGTATTAGGAACGCAGATAACACAGCTACAGAAATAAACTCTTTGTCCTTACAAATTAAACCCTGTTAATTTCATTTATTTGTAATAATAATTTTTTTTGGCGTCCCTGTTAAGCTTTTCTATATGAAATCTTGCGTTTTATCGTCATTCATTTTTTTTTACTCCGTTCCGACCCTTTAGTTTATGTAAGGTTTTGTTTACTATTAACGTGTAACGGGTTAATGTTTTAAAGACCGAATCACCCTTACAAATACAACAATACTAAAGCAACTTTGACAAGAAGATGGTCAAAGTTTAAAAGAGATCCCACACGTAATGTATTACCATAAGGTTTGCACACACAGTTAAAGTTACAACAGAGTTGAAATACTGTACCGTTGTCTTCATATTGTGAAGCGTGTAATCCGGTTCAGTCCCGGTCCTTCACCTCGTCGCAGCTGTGCGCATCCGTCCAGCCCGTCTGCACACCCGCATCTTTACCCTGAAACTGAACTAGTCGATCTCATCTCCAGTCTCACCCGCTGGTGGTCTCACCCGGTGTACGCGTGGTCTTAAAGCACGCCGGGCTCCATCTTTACAAACCCTTTACCTAAGTTTTCCACAAAAACATATACCATTTTTGGTTATTGCTGTAAAACTGAAGGTATTCAATGAGTATGGTATCTCTGGTAAACATTTTAAAAGGCTTTTGGTGATATCTTGGTACATTTTGTGGTTGATTTCAAATGAATTAGTGTCTGGATTTAAAAAAGTTTTTGTTGTTATTCTAAGGCTTTAATACATCAAGCCCCGAGTTGTTAGGCTTTGTAAGCAATACAGGTTAGTGTATTATACTGTAAAGAAAGATTTATAGGGCTGTTTTAATTTTATAGTAAATCGATAGTTTTTGCAACATTATTCATCATGTCTTTATAATAAGATGAAGTGATAGATGATAAATGACCAGCAATATGTAGCCAATAATACAGTCATGTTTCTGTGTTAAACTGGCAACTCATGAGTCGTTTTTAAAGAATGATTCATAAATCAAAGCAAAATGCGACCCTTTAAATCTGATGTTTTACAAAGGAGCCAGAAAATCTGGCTTCATCTTAGATCAATTATTGAACTTTGGGCAGGAAACAAGCTCATGTTATTTTAATAGAGTTTGTTACATTAATTTGATCAAACAGCATCAAACCACTTAAACTCCTACAAGGATCAAGTCAAAGAGATTTTGGTCAAAAAATAGGCATAAGATATGTGACTTTCATAAGCTGTATGACCTGACACAGCAGGCAATATAATCTGGGGATGTATGTTTCTGGGGTATGTGCTTTTAAAAGCTGCCTCAGCAATTTATTACAGCACATTAATTGATGAGGAACGCTGGGCTGCAATAAATCAAGCACAAATTCAGTTCCCTTCGGTCTGCAGAGAGACGCCACTTAAGAAACCATCACAATCCATCAGTTATTTATTATGGAGGCACGGAGACTGACGCACAAGTCAATACATATGGTTTTAGCAGGATTTGCTCTCTCTCTCTCTCTCTCTCTCTCTCCTATTCTCTCTCCCAAAAAATTATGGACAACTGAGGTACTGCGGCAGCTGTGATTTTCCCACAAAATGCAACTACAACCCCTGCAAAGATTTGTTAAAGATCATTGTCACTTTTACATATTACACCAACTGTGATACATATTACTAGAAAGGAACCTTATATTATCTTTTATTTAATGCAATTGCTAATATTATCTAACATTTAATCTTACATTTGCACATCTTCTCTGAGATATAAATGTAGTTCATTGATACTGATGCAGGAATTGTAGTCTGATAGGGCTGAAATCGATAAATCCATAAAGCATCTTTATTTTGGTAATCTGATGTTCTATCACCTTTTCATGTGAAAATCTAAACAGAATTTTATTGGATGACATTAGGGTGACATCATTTATTTCATGGATTAGGAAGGACAGCTAGGTGTTTAATAGAGAAGAAGAGATTGGTCATGTGAGACTCCAGCAGACAGAACCGCCGGGATACGCCCTGGATGTAAAAGATATCATCTCTCTGTCTAAAAATGGCATGCGATGAGACAGAGATTCTCACAGGAGCAGAGATTTGCTGGAAGCAGTAATTTTGTCTGGAATTGCGGGAAAATGGAAATTGTATTTTTCCCCTCTAACTGTCTCATATATTGAAGATACATTTTTCAAATCGTACTCACGTGTGCAGCCTTCACTTATAACCGCTCTGGACCTTTCCATTATTAGAATTTGATTTATGATCTGTGGATGTTTTGCTGTGTCCTTTGCAAAATCTTTGGGGGGATTTTAGGAATATATGTCTCTTTGAATGAAAGACTTTACAAAGTGTTACAAATTCCCTTTAATATCTTGCCCAGCTATCATCAGAAAACATTCTCAGAATGTTGGCCTACATTCTCAAAATGTTCTCTCAAAGTTATCAAAAAACATTTCTGCAGTAATGTTGGTAGAACTTTTTTGATGTTATATGTCATAGATCAAAAAACATTACTGAAATGTTTAAAAAAGTAACAGAATTAAAATGTTAATGTAACGTTAATACAACGTCTAAAACCGGACGTTTTGAACATTACTAGAACGCAGTCAGTGTGTCCTGAGCAAATGCAGAGGCACGTTTGTGCTTGTTTATTTGTGAAAAACAAATTACTCGAAAGAAAATAAAATCATTGACTGAGCACACGAAGAACCCGACTATAAACTTGCTAATTTCTTTCACTGAGTGAAGGTGAAAATAAGAAAAGGGTAGAAGCATCTGGGGATTGATTTAGTGTTTGTTGTCCTTGGAGATAAATGAGAATTAAATTCTGCTTCATCATTATATGTGATTAAATCACTCTCTGAGAGTCGTGTATTGGGTTTGTGGCGACAGGCGTAGAGCCTGTTTTAATTAACTAGTCTTTCTCAACCGGTGAGGTCACAACCGCTGTGCATTCGGTGGACAGACAGATTCATTTTGAGAGTGATCGCAGTGCTGGTATTACTGTCTGGAGTTCATCAAATATTCTGTCTCTCTGGGTATATTTCTCATATATCTTTTTCTGCTCTCGTCGCATTTAAAAACAACATTAGGAATCTGTCAGAAGCTTATTTAAAAATCTGAAATCTAAACTTAAAACTGGCTGCAAAATCATCATAGCCTTGATGACTTCAGCAAGTCATTAGCAATTACAAAAACAAAGATATATATTTGGAATAATGTGCGTTAATGAATCGTTCACAGTAAGTTCAGGGATATGCATTTCGGATAGTAAATAGAGTCAATATTTAACATTTACTTAGGTTTACTAATCTTTACTCAACATTTACTGAATGTTTACCCAAGTGTCTTACACATAGCATAATGTTGATATGGATCTTTAGAGAACGTTCTGAGAATGTATCGTGTTAGTTGGGTATAGTTTTAGTCATGTTGGGCAGCCCATAGCTTCTGAAAATAGTTTAGCTCAAATTTCTATCAGGCTCTCAGTTCCAATCAGACTTACAGATTGAGTGAAACAGACATTCCAGATGGCCCATTACTAAATTACTTTATGAGAAAACTGATTATGAAATTAGAGCAGCCATTTATCTGAATCATTCGCCTGCAGGTAGTCCCTCTTCACTGGCTGCTGCTCAAAAAGGTTGATAGCTTTGGGTTAAGAATGTAATCAAAACCAATTAGATGTCAATGTTAAAGGTAAGGTGAGTAATTTCTGAAACGTTAGCAATAGCAAGCTAGCTTTGAAAGCATAAGATCCCGCCTTCCCTTCAGAGTGATCTCCAAAGCCACGCCTCCTCCAACACATGAACGCATATATAATTTGACAGCCAAGTAGGACGTCCAATCAATGAATTTGGGTCGAATGCAGTGATTGGATTAACGTTTTATGGTCCTGCGCCTTCCACAAAATATATAAATTTATATAATTATATTTAGACCACTTAAGTTTATTTGACCACTTTTTTAATGCTATCAGAATGTGAAGAGATATTTAACCAGCATAACAAAAAATATTTCTACACTGCCTTTAAGTGTTGCATTGTCATTAAACAGACACAACAACGTTATTTTTGTGGTCGTCAAGGTTGTGCTGAGATTTACAATTATAGAGAACTAAACCGAAGTATATAAAAAGCTACATTAAAATTAATTTAAAAAGAGATATATGTAAAAAGACATGGAAAATGTTCTGTCTGTAGCTCAGTTATTGCGTTCACCAGAGCTGCATCTTATATATTGCGTCTTGCCTTGAGTTTGTCATTTGAAAAGCTGGGCCTGCAGCAGTCCTGATATCACAAGCACCTTCAGTCCATTTATTCCAGCCCAGCAGCTCTACAGATATCTGCCTGGTGTTTATTCTCACTTTGCATTGGTGCCTGTAGTTTTCAGCTTTCATTATTCTTTGTATTTTAGGTCCTAAGCAAGAACCTGCATCTTCAATATACACCATCATTCGCTTTATTTCTTATTTAAAAATTTTACACTGGTACTGCATAAATAAATACCAATAAATAAATATCTTTCTTAAATCTGCAATGCATAACTTGGTTTAAATGGTTTCTGGTTAAAAATGATCAGAAACTAGCTAATGGCAGATCAGTGTTTAAATTAATGTACTGTCACAGTATTGGACCCACAGAACACAAAACAAAGGTTGCGTTTAAAACTTTACTTTCAAGGTGGAGAAAGACGATATCCATTAAGATTTTCAATCAGAACACGTTACTGAAGCTCCTTCATTCCTACAAAGTATCGCCTGATTAGTTTTGCTAATTAAACCAATTATTGTCCTAATTGTACCTGGTCTTCCTTTCTGAAAGGATGCGTTGTGTCTGTCTTCAATGTTCTGCATTACTGAACGGTTACGTTCATAGTTAGACTGTAGAAATAAGAACTGTTATAAGAATAGCATTTTGTTATTTACCTGGAATGACATTTGCATATGTAAATGATGAAAAAAAAACATTTTTGAGTGAACTACTCCTTTACTTTACTAAATCTATGTCACAATTAACTAGTGCAAATTCTGCAGGAAATATATATGCAGTATTTGTATGTAGCTGGAGATACAATTGAATGTTTATCAACATCTTCTGTCTCGGATTCATGAACAAAAAAGTTAATCGATTCACGGGCGTAACACGACACATTACTGCCATCCGGTGGTGATTTTCAGACACTGGCGTTTAAAGTAATTCACATTTGCATAATCGATATTATTTCAACTTTTTTAATTTAGCAAGTGCTTTGAAACGTGTTTAAAATACATTTTAATTGTACTCAATGAAATAAAGACAAGCACTGTGTCATAATACGTTGATACTATGAAATGACGTTTTTTTTGGTGGAAATTATTCCATAGTTTAACCAATTACAACTAGTTAGTTAAATGGCTGCTTGGTTAGTTGGTTAGGCAGTTAGTTAGTCAATCTGAAAACTGTTTGAAACAAACAACATCTTAATGTATAAGATGTTACCGTTTAATGTTTAATAACCATTTAAAATTATACTGAAATTTTGTATGTAGTTATTAGTTTATAATCATTTTACAGGTTTTTACAAGCAATGTTGAGAAATACTTACTGGTTACTCGTTTATTCAGTGATTAAATGACCAACAGTGACCGAAGTGAATTTCAAAACATTGTCACATTGTTTTTTCCTGGGACTGAATGTTTCTGCTTTTCCCCACCCGCAGTCCCACCTGCAGCAGCCGGATTGGCTAGCGAGGAGGTCATGCCAGCCAGCGATTGGTTAATCGAGACGTCGTTCACACAACGACCCGCCTTCTCTCTCTCTCCGCTGATGGCGCTGTAAACACGGTGGCCCGCAAATCACGGATTTTCTTTATGTATGTGAATAAGTCACACAGACGCTATTTACGTCCGAGGTTTCGTATGCAATCACATAAACAAAAGACACGCGAGGACAGGAGGTGCAATGGCAAAGAAAAGTGCAATTCCTGCTTCGTATTACGGTAAGCGAGCATTGCATTGTGTTACGTTAAGTTTGCAGCAACACAATTTTACAAAGAGAACTGGGTTTGCTTTATGTCAACATATATTTCCTTATCAACATAAATGCATGCTTTAATATTTTGAACCATGTTGTAATGCGTGTTGTTGGACCTCTGTGAAGAACAATAGCTCTGCTGATCTCTTTTAATCCGAGTTACTTTGTTGACACGGTAAATAAATAGATGGGAACACATCCTCAAATTGTGTATTTGTCGTATTCAGAAAGCAATTCTCACGTTATAGAAGTTAACTGGCAAACGTCCAGCCGCAGATGATGGTAAACATTAATGGTGTTGGCTGCGCAAGCTTTTCCATCTGGAGAGCGCTTTGTGTCTTTGTGCTAGTTAAGTCCTTCTCTAACGGTACTGGTATAAGTAAACAACTGCCTACGTGGACACAGCCTACAATAACTTATTTGTTTCTACTTAAGTTGTCGTCTTCGTAGTCTAAACGTGTATTCTTTTTAGCAAAACACTTTTGTAAAGACCATTGAAATCATTCTGGAGGAGAACATGGAGAACTTTTATTAGAACATTGAGAATATACAATAAGTCTAGAACAATGAGGATCTATGGTAGGTCTGGAGACATTCTGAAGGAGAACATGGAGATGTTTTTAGAACGTTGAGAATCTATGAGTCTGGTGTCATTCTGAAAGAGAACACAGAGATGTTTTTAGAACATTGAGAATCTGGAATAAGTCTGGTGTCATTCTGAAGGAGAACATGGAGATGTTTTTAGAACATTGAGATTCTGTAATGGGTCTGGTGTCATTCTGAAAGAGAACATGGAGATGTTTTTGAAATATTGAGAATCTGTAATAAGTCTGGTGTCATTTAGAGGAGAACATGGAGATGTTTTTAGAACATTGAAAATATATAGCAAGTCTGGTGTCATTCTGAAAGAGAACACGGAGATGTTTTTAGAATGTTTGGGAACCTATATTAAGTCTGGTGTCATTCTGAAAGAGAACACAGAGATGTTTTTAGAACATTAAGAATCTGGAATGAGTCTGGTGTCCTTCTGAAGGAGAACATGGAGATGTTTTTAGAGCGTTGAGAATCTATGAGTCTGGTGTCATTCTGAAAGAGAACATGGAGATGTTTTTAGCACATTGAGAATCTGGAATGAGTCTGGTGTCATTCTGAAAGAGAAC
>JAZGTK010019072.1:0-11552 GCA_036877625.1 Ambastaia sidthimunki | reverse complement strand
TATCAAAGATATAGAGGCATGATCTGATAGTACCATACTATCATACCAACAATCTTGAATTTTTGACAGAAGAGGGGCAGATATCAGAAAGTAGTCAATTCTTTAATGAGACCTATGCCTACTTGAGTAACATGAGAACTGAATATCTGTGGGCTTTTGGGTTCTCCATACCTCAATTAGATTTAAATCATTAATAAAATCATGCACTACTTTCCTTGTTTGATTATGTGACCGATCTGTTCCAGAAGATCTATCTTTTTCGGGATCTAATGTACAATTAAAGTCCCCTCCTATTATACAGTGACCATGCTGTGAGGAAATAGTTAAGAATATGTTAGTAAAAAATGCAGCATTATCTGTATTGGGGCCGTAAATATTAATTAGGTTCAGTGTTTCTGACAAAAGGGTTCCCCATACAATTACATATCTTCCCATATTATCACATTTTATTTCCATCATCTGAAATGGTATTGATTTATGAATTAATATAATTACCCCTCTTGCTTGACTATTATAAGATGCAGAGAAAACTTGTCCAGGCCATCTCCTTCTAACCCTTACAATATCTTCAGATCTTAGATGCATTTCTTGAAGAAACACAATCCTGCATTGCAATTGTTTAAGTCGGAGCATGACCTGCTTAAGCTTTATAATACTTTTCAACCCCCTGCAGTTCCAGGATGTAATTTTAAGCTTTAGTTCTCTAGACATTATTATTATTTATTTGCAATGTACCACTTTTCTCTAATTAACACATACATGTCTCCAAAATACAACTGAATGAACATTTTCTGTGAACATATAAACTTGTGATAAAATACAGCCCCTATAGACAGAGAACAATTACACACAAAAAGAAAACAGAATCCTCTGGCCTCTTCGACCACCCTTATTCCCTGAATTTAACCTTACTAAGAACAACACGGGTCCACCGACTCTCTTCCAGAGGAACCGTTCTTGTTATGTTAACATCTTGCTGTCACTTCCATATTTAAACTCTTATAGTTCAGCAAAATGTTTACACTGATATGCTGAAAAAATAACTGAATGGGAAATAAATAAATGAATAAAAAAACAAAAAAGAAAACATTCAGCTATATCCTGATCGAACTTTGCCCAACTTAGGCTATTTATCAACTTTCATTTGTTCTTTTCTGATTCAAAACCATGCCCTTCCAAAACTATGTTATCAAACGAAATAAAACTGAGCAAATTTAATGTAGATGGCATTAATAACGTCCATGAGTGTTTGACGTTATATTATAATCGAGTTCGTTACATCAGCAACTCACCAACTTTCTATTAGAACTTTTCTATTCCAATGGTTTGTCCAAAAAGGCTTTTCAACATCTCCGGGGTTATCAAAAGTATATGAAGTTCCGTTGAAAGACACCTGGAGCCATGAAGGGAAGATTAATCTGTAATCCAGACCTTTTGCTCTAAGCTTCTTCTTGATGTTGTTGTATTGCTGACGTTTTTTGCTGACCTCGGCTGAGAAATTGGGAAAAAGTATCACTTGCTTGTCTGTGTATAGAACCTCCATTTTCGCTCTGGCCACATCCATTACTCGAACTTTGTCTTTATAATTGAGGAACTTCATTATTAATGGCCTCGGCCTTACTTTGTCATCTGATCTACCACCTGCGATTCTGTGGGCTCGTTCAATGATCAAAGGAACTCGAATCGGTTCCATCCTCGTATACGAGGAGACTCGGCCTCCTCGTATACTTCGGGGCTGGAGAGCGCTTCATCCCGATCTGATTTGGAAACTTTCCTTCCTTTATTTTTCGACAATTTAGGTGCCATGTTTATCAGGAATATATGAAATATCAGCGAAGTCGTTCTATTAGTAATATAAGATAATATAATTATCACTGAAATTAGGTGAAGTTTGAAGCGAAGCAAGATAGCGCTACCACTTATCTCGACGCCATAACCGGAAGTCTGAATCAGCTGTTCTGACTGAGACTGGAAGGTCATTCCACCAGGAGGGAACAGTCCAGGAGAAGGTTTGCGACAGTGATTTTTTGCCTCTGTGGTGTGGCACCACTAGGCGTTTCTCACTAGCAGAACGCAAGCTTCTGGAAGGCACATAGGTCCGTACCAATGAGTTTAGGTAACTTGGTGCAGACCCAGTGGTTGTTTTGAAGGCTACCATCAGTGCTTTGAACTTGATTTGAGCAGCCAATGGTAGCCAGTGCAGTCTAGTGAAAAGAGGAGTAACATGTGCTCTCTTTGGCTCGTTGAAGACTACCCTCGCTGCTGCATTCTGAATCATTTGCAGCGGTTTTGTAGTACTTGCTGGTAGGCCGGCCAGGAGAGCATTGCAGTAGTCCAGTCTGGAGAGAACAAGAGCTTGAACAAGGAGTTGTGAGGACAGTTCTAAGAGGAACGCGCGTGACATCGGTCTATTCCGGAGATCTACACCATCCCCGACCCCCACTCCTGCATCTCGCCCACAGTGGACGCGTCACAAGTGGCGGCAGAGGAAGCAGAAGAGGGGTAAGTGTGGCGGTATCTGGGCTAGGCTAGCGGCTAACCCACACAAGCCAGCGATCCCTTCCATCGTTCTGGCCAACGTACACTCTCTGGATAATAAACTGGACTACATTCGCTTACTGCGCTCCACTCAGAGGAATGTAAGAGACTGTTGTGTTTATGTATTTACGGAAACTCACAAACAGCGTTCCGGACCTTGCCATTCAGCTCGACCAGCTAACGTGCTATCGTGCAGACAGAGTTCTCGTCGAGGGAGGTAAGTCCTGCGGTTGCGGGCTTTGTGTTTACATCAATGATGCTTGGTGCCGCGATGCTGTTGTGGTCGCCAGACACTGCTCACCCCTGGCGGAGTTCATGATTATTAAGTGCTGTCTGTTCTATCTACCAAGGGAATATACAGCCGTACTGCTCGCTGCTGTATACATCCCTCCTAGCTCCAATAACAACAACAGGAGCACTGTGTGAACTATACCAGCACATCAATGAGCAGCAGACAGCCCACCCTGATGCATTTCTCATCTCGGCTGGGGATTTCAACCATGCAGACCTAAAGACTGTGTTTCCTAAAATATATCAACACATAGACTTCCCAACCAGGGGTAGCAACATTCTGGACTTTGTTTACACCACTCAAAGAGGAGCCTACAAGGCCCTTCCCCTCTCCCACCTTGGTGCCTCAGACCACATCACTGTCATGTTAATGCCTGCATACAGACCACTCGTTAAAGTCACCAAACCTGTTCGCAAACAAATACAGGTGTGGCCAGAGAGATCTTTAGAGGCTCTTCAGGACTGTTTCAGCTCCACAGACTGGAATATGTTTAAGCAAGCCGCCACATACAACTCCACCACTGACCTCCAGGAGTACACAGAGATGGTCACTGCCTACATCACCAAGTGTACTGAGGATGTGACGGTCACCAAAACCATCACTGTTCGGGCCAATCAGAAGCTGTGGCTGACAGGCGAGGTCTACAGACTCCTTAAGGCTCGTAACACCGCCTTCAGTTCTGGAGATGAGGTGAGCCTGAGGACAGCTAGAGCCAACCTGTCACGAGGCATAAGAGAGGCCAAGAGACAGCTCATAGAGACAGGATAGCTCATCGCTTCAGCGACAGCAGAGACTCTCAGAGCCTGTGGCGGGGGATACAGACCATCACAGACCACAAGCCCCCTCCACAGTCATGTGACAACACCATCTCCCTGCTGAATGAGCTGAATGCCTTCTTCGCTCGTTTTGAGGCACTAAACAGCACCACTGCACAGAAGACTCCATCTCCACCTGGCGACCATATGCTGACACTGTCCAGCATATGGTCAGCAGGAGGAGATCCCTCAGCAGGATCAACACACGCAAAGCTTCGGGCCCTGACAACATACCTGGTCGTGTACTGAGAGACTGTGCAGCAGAACTCACTGATGTCTTCACACACATATTTAACATTGCACTCAGTCAATGTTAAATATGGGGACAACTCGGTTGTTGTCCCCACATGCCTCAAAGCCATCACCATCATTCCAGTCCCGAAGAAGTCATCCCCCTCCTGCTTCAATGACTACCATCCGGTTGCACTTACTCCCATCCTGATGAAGTGCTTTAAACGATTAGTCATGCACCACATCATATCTCCCCCCCCCACCTCCCTTGACCCATTTCAGTTTGCATACTGGTCCAACCGCTCCACCGATGATGCCATCGCCACAGCTCTTCACTCAGCCCTCACACACTTGGAAAAAAAAGCTTTTTACGTTAGAATGCTGTTCATAGATTTCAGTTCAGCATTTAACACAATCGTCCCTTAACAGCTCATTCACAAACTGGTTCAGCTGGGACTCAACACCTCACTGTGTAACTGGCTGTTGGACTTCCTGTTGGTCGGCGGCAACACATCCAGCACCATCACACTGAACACTGGGGCCCCTCAAGGATGTGTGCTGAGCCCCCTTCTCTTCACCTTGCTTACCCATGACTGCACTCCATCATACGGCTCCAACCACTTTATCAAGTTCTCAGACGACACGACTGTGGTGGGGCTCATCAGCAACAAAGATGAGACCGACTACAGGAGCGAGGTGAGCCGCCTGGACACGTGGTGCAAAGACAACAATCTCTCTCTAAACGTGGAGAAGACAAAGGAGATTGTTGTCGACTTCAGGAGAACATACACTCAGCATGCTCCTCTGACTATCCATGGTGCGACTGTGGAAAAAGTGAGCAGGTCTGGACTCACAACACTGCATCACTGGCCAAGAAATCACAGCAGCGTTTCTACTTCCTGCGGAAACTGAAGAGAGCACGAGCCCCAACCCCCATCATGCGCACCTTCTACAGAGGCACCATTGAGAGCATTCTGACAAGCTGCATCACTGTGTGGTATGGCGCCTGCAACACGTCCTGCCGGAAGACCCTCCAATGCATTGTGAGAGCAGCTGAGAAGATTGTTGATGTCTCTCTCCCCTCCCTTCAAGACATCTACAGCACCCATCTCACCCGCAAAGCATTGCGGGTGATCCAACCCACCCATCACACAGCTTCTTCAGTCTGCTGCCATCAGGAAGGAGACTGCGGAATTTTTAGGCCAGGACCAGCAGACTGAAGGACAGCTTCATCCACCAGGCTGTCAGGAAGCTCAACTCTCTCTGAGGCTCTGCCTCCCATCCCAGCTTCTCCACTACACACAGACAATCACTGACCCTTTGTCATCCCCCCACACCCCTCTGACCCCCTGTCACACTCAGCCAAACAGCCCCCCTCTCCACCCTCCCTCTCAGGACTATCACAAGTCACATGGGCTGCACTATCCCATGACCTACCCCACTCATCATTTTGCATTGCATTTCCTTTAGACTGTATCTACCTCAACTGTTTACTTAGTCACTTTAATTCTACTCACTTTATATCTGCACTGTTACCTTACCTGTTTGCACTACATGTTTTTGTTTTGTTCTGTATCTATTGTCTCTGTATCCATTGTTTTGTGTTACCTGTTTTTTTGCACTAAATGTTTCGTTTGCACTACATGTTTTGTTTGCACTACCTGGTTTGTTTTGTTTTGTTTTTGTATCTATTGTTTTTTGTTTTGTTATCTGTTTGCACCATGGGCCTGGGAAAAATGCAATTTCAATTCTCCGTATTTTCTGAACATGTGGCAGAATTGACAATAAAGTTGACTTTGACTTTGAATTGTAATTGCTCATTAAACATGACTCCAAGGTTCCTGGATGTTCTGGAAGGAGTTATTATTGATGATCCAAGCTGAATGGAAAGTTGTGCTGAAGCGTTGGGTTAGCTGGTATTACCAGTAGTTCTGTTTTGGCAGGGTGTTAGGGTGTTGGTTGCTAGGGTGCTCTAAATGGTTGCTAGGGCATGGCTTGACAGGTTCCATGGTAATAATTAAAGACTACTTGCCAGTCTGAGTCAAAGGAGGCCACCCCCTTTAACTGGTTGGCTACATCTGATTCCAATCCCTTCTAGGGCCGTTGTGGCCTACTGGTTAGTGAGTCGGGCTTGTAATCAGTAGGTTACTGGTTCGATTCCAGTTGCAAGGCACCTAACCCTGATTGCTCCTCGGGCGCTGCAGTGATAGCTGCCCACTGCTCCAGTGTGTGTGTGTGTTCACGACTTGCAGTGTGTGTTCACTCCTCACCAGTGATGGGTTAAATGCAGAGGTCACATTTCGGGTATGGGTAACCATATCTGACAAAAACATGTCACTTTCTTGTAAGAATCAGTGTGTGTCAACAAATTTGACGAAGATCACGCAATGATAGATATGAGGCTGTATCTTGCCAACACGAAACTGAGACGAAACTTGGTATGTATCATGATACATCTTAGGTCATGCCCAGTGCCGCCTACTGGTCTGGAGGTATGAAAAATGTCATTTTTTGCTTATAAATTTTGAATGCTGTAGTCTATAATTATGAGAGATTTCTTTAAATTCCTTAAGGCATGCAGGGTCAAACAATATCTGATGTTTTATGGTCGGGCATTTTGGGTGTCATCCATTTGAATTTTGTCTTAAAATGCAGAATTTAACAAGCGCAATTTAGTATTGCTATAGAATTTTATAAAAGTCATCATTACCATATTCTGAGGTGACATGCAAGTGCAATAACATGTTGTTATGCAACTTCTTTCTTTAGATTCTTTGGCTCATGCCAAGTACTACAATACCAAATTTGTCACAGTTAACACTAGTTCCTGTCCACCATTATGAATTATTTTGAACACATACTTTTTCGAACTCCTCCTAGGCCATTTCTCAAAATTTCAAAATTTCTCATCCATCTGGAGACACAACAAAAATTAATGGAATTCATGATAATTCTCTAAATCGTTGGTTAAACCATGCTTCAAATAGAGAAATAAAAAGTTTTAGTGAAAGAAATGGCATAAATAACATATAATACCAACATACTGTATACAATAAATAATCAACAATAAATCCCGAAATGACATTATTTAATAAATAACCTTATTAATATACACTAAAACTGTCAAACTATTATTTCCTCAGTTTCATGTTAGGTTAAGCCATCCCCAGGTTTAAGCCATCCCCAGGTTTAAGCCATCTCCTTGGTTTAATGTTACTGCCCCTTTAAGACACTGTCCCAGCTATGCGCGAGCTAGTTAGGAAGAACGGATAGAAACAGCAGACGCTAACGGAAAACCAACCCGATACACATGAAATCCAGACCTTGAAATTAACCTTGTTAAACATCTTGTTAAATCATCATATATATTCCATCAATAGTCAATCCTGTAACATCAAAGCAGTGATTTTTATGAGTGTTGAGGATGAGAGTTTGGTGAGTTTACTGAAGTCAATTGAGTTGAATGTGCATGTTACAGTGTAATAAGCTGGAAAGGTAAAAGTGTCACAGAAACCTATCAAAACTAAGTTACTCTGTGTGTTTCCGCTGTTTTATGAATGTTTCATGAAAAAAGGGAAATGTATGTAAGATCATTTCTTATCCCCTAACATTTTATCGATTATGTTTGGTTTTTAAGTGACGGTTAAGTGAGTTCATTTTGCATTCTGCGTACCAGTCAGTAGTGAAAGAAGTATCATTCCTCCGTTTTTTGATATGTTTTGTTATGGCCTGCAGGGAGAGTTTGTGGACAGCTCGACAGCAGATCGGACCCTTGATTCTTCAGTGTGGACAGCGCACACGAATGCAAAGACATTAGATGTCGAGCCAATGAAATCTAACCTGCGAGGACAGAAACACCGCAATCGGATCGCTGTACGGTTTGACCTGAACAAACTGAACTGAGCTATTCAACAAATGCAATTGGACGGATCTCCCAAACCGATTATTTAATGTGTTGCAACACAATTTGTTAAGACTTTTAAGTTATTGAAGCGTGAATGGGTAAATGTATGGTGTGTGACATGGTTAATTTTTTTATTTACATTTTATGTTTTCCTGTTAAAGTGAAACTGAAAAGTTGAGCAATTGCAATAGCAGGAGAGATACTTTGAATACTTACCGTTTTACCTGAAAGAAAGAGTTAGACAACTGTAAAGTGAAACAATCACACTAACTTAAGCACACCCAAATACTTACCTGTTCTCCTGAAGGAAAAGAGTTAACTCAGAGGAAAAATAGAAGCAAATAGAAATAAATAGCTGGAAATTAGTTAAGCAACTGTTCCTAAAATAAGCTATTATTTGAATATTAAAGACCGGTCTAAGACAAACAAACTAAACTAGAGCAAACCAATATTTAAATCTATTTAAACCTATTTAAATAAGAAAGGACTAAACACACAGAATATTTAATACTGTTTACTGCACAATTTGTACTGTAAATATGTATTGATTTATTTATGGATACACTTATTTAACTATTTATTCATCTATTTATTGACCTGTTTACATTTATTGTTGTTAAGTAAACTGCCGGCTTATTTAAATAAACCTTTATGTCTCTATGTCTGTTTTTCTAATATGTATTACACCACTCAACAAACCTAGAACAAACCTAGTGGTCCAGTAGCTTAATTATTGTGTTTCCAGTGACACAAGTGCTACACTTGTCTTACACAATGTCAACAAATTTGATAGCATGCATTTACAATGTACTTATGTAAAACTTTTGTCAATTGACCTGAAACTTTGTAGTTGTCATTGTCACAACATCCTGACAACCTCATACAAGTTTGGTGGCAACGCCATTCATTTGTCAAAATGTATAAATTGTTGTATTGTGTTGTGATGGGTTTTGCTTTTGCTTGTTTTGTTTTCTTTAACGGCATGTTTCTTCAAATCTCATGTTTTCTTTAACTTCTTAATTTCATTATCAGAAATGTCCACAAAATATTTTTCTTGGTGCTGTTTGGGCCTGACCCTGTAATTGCTGCTTGCAAATTGCTGTTGGCGTTTTTCTTCTTCTTCTGCTATTGAGTCTATGGCAGCCCTCAATCCCTATAGCGCCACCAACAGTTCAACAGTTTTACTTACGTTGTGCTAATAACTTTTAAACCGCAAGGGCTAGAAACAAGTTTCTCAGATTTCTTGGGTCATTGGCCAGTTCGGATGCATTGAAATTTCCTCCTAAGGCGTTGCTCTAATTTTCATGAAAATTGAGCCAGATCGTCTTCAGACAATGCCAACAAGGTGATCAAGATGATGCCTCTTTAGATTCGGACAATATTTGATTGAACAATATACAATTTCCCATATCGGCCATTTTGGGCGTCACCCATTTTGAATTTAGTCATAAAATGCTATATCTTACGCACATGTTGCTGGATCATTTAAACTCGGTATGTGTCTTTGACACCATGCCCTGACAGTACTCAAAAGGTTTCAGAGCAGCTCCACCTTGTGGTCAAAATTTGTAATAAAAATGCTAAGAACTTTTAATGGTATTCAAGTGATGTACTGTGATGCAATAGATTCATTGGGTTATTCTGAGAACATTGATACCAATTTTCACATACAGTAGTCGTCTCTTTAATAAACCTCAAATCCTCTTTAATTCCAAATCTCTTTAATGCTTTGGAATACTGCCACCAAAGGTTCTGTGTCATTGTCACTCTACCACACAACATCAATTTGGTGACAGTGCCACCTATTCACCGAAAGTGATAAACCATTAAATCAAATTAAAATGATATTAAAATGTTTACAATGATATTAATGTGTTTTTAATTTTCAGTTGGTCTTACTCTACTTCTGAAATTTGAATGTATATTGTGAAACTCAGCACGCATAAATGCCAAATAGAGGTGTAAATGAATGAAATTACACTCTCTTTTATTAAAACTGCCAGTAGGTAGTAGTAAGTTTTGAGTCATTGAATCCTTCATTCATCACTCATCAGTATTCAATGAAAACAGTATTCTTGTTTATGTAATAATTCTGAACTGTATTTTATGTTTTAAAAATAAAAATCAGGAACTCAGTACAGGGGCATATTTGAGTCCCACAACTTGAACTAAAATGAACTCATTGAATTGCATCTGCATCATTGAATTATTTTCCTGTTTTCACGGTAAAGCTGTGTTTTGGGTGGGGGTGGCGGTTGTTGAGCTTGAGTTGAGTCTTGGGGTCGAGCACCTTTCAAGGACAGCAAGCCAAGTTCGTTTACCATTAACTATTCAGAGTGAATGAGGAGATGAACTCCTGAATCAACATTTAAATTGAGATGAATCATATGTCACAGGATGTCACAGTTTCACATGAATGTAAAGACATCACATGCAGCTCAAAAGTTTCTGAAGCATTTAACTTGAGGCCCTTTTCATTTGTATTATCTATGTCCATAACATGTTTAGCCAAACTTCTGCTTGCAGTTTAAGTGTCTGTTTTATTATTCATACCACAATTAGAAGTGCCTTTATAGAAATGTTATAATATATATTATCTTGGAAAAAGACAAAAAAAAAGTTTATTCTTTTTAAATGAACAGCAATATATTTAATCATGTCTGGCAACTTAAATGTTTAACCTGCATAGACCTTAATAAAACACTAAGCATTTAAGTATCAGCCTTTGACAGACTTTACTTATACTCTACAATATAGTTACAATATTGGCAGTATGTCAGTTATACAAATGAATTGGATCTATGAATTTATTTCCATTTAAATTGATGGAAATGGATACAGAAAATGGGCTTAAAAGATTCTTATCCTGGGGATCCCTCTGGTGGGGCACATTAATATCACAGCCTTTGTCTTTCAGTTGAAATGGCTTATAGTTTAAGTTTGATGTAAGCATTATAAATTCATTAGGGATTCAATTCTATCCCCGTAAATATTGTACAATATTTACAATATACACTACATGTACAATACATTTCAGTATACATGTACAATCCATTATAATATACATATACAATCCGTTACAATATACATTACATATACAGTGCATTACGCAAAATAATATAGGTTTTATAGATAACTTGAGAGGTTTTTGGGGTAGACCTGACCTGTTAAAAAGATCTATATCTAGAAATATGGCTTAACCAACCGTATGCTAGCTGTCACACGTCACAGACAACACATAATTTACAACACGCAGAATCACCTAAATAACAGAATATAGAGACTGTGTCTGTCCCCCGGACTGAAATACAAAAAACCCTGCAAACATTTAAATGGCAACCTAATCAATGTTAAACTAATAAAAACAACACATAATACAGACAAACAATTTATAATGCTCGGTTTGCTAAACATTAGATCTCTATCTAAAAAAGCGCTTTTCATTAATGATATGACCACAGATCATAACCTAGATGTTCTGTGCTTGACTGAAACATGACTGAAACAAGATGATTACATAATATTAAATGAGTCCATCCCCCAAAATTACTGTTACAAGCATGAACCTCGTCCAAAAGGCAAAGGAGGTGGTGTTGCTGCACTTTATAAGAATATTTTTAAAGAATATTTTTAAAGAGAACTGATTTCAGATACAATTCTTTTGAAGTAACGGTGCTCAATATAACGTCATCTGGTGTAAATGATAAATCAAGTCTGTCATTCCTACTGGCTACGGTATACAGGCCACCAGGTTACCACACAGACTTTAAAG
>JAZGTK010019070.1:0-11552 GCA_036877625.1 Ambastaia sidthimunki | reverse complement strand
TAGCTGAGAAGGAAAGAAAGTATTTAGAAACGACTTCAGTTACTTTTTGAAACACATCAGTTGTCATGGGCAACATGCTTTGTATGTGTTTTAGTATGAAGGAATTACAGCGAACAATAATTAGGAAAATACTAAATTGGAAAAATATATACTTTTTTCCTACTTTTCTCCACCAGAACTTTTTCTCCATTACTAAATTATTTTATTTAAAACAAAGTTTATTTAAAATAAATTTATTTAAATCAAAGTTAGAAACTCCTAAACGTTTAACCAATACATTGGCAATAGCAAGTCATGACAATATATGTCTGAGGTCACTTGTGTCGTGTTTCTATCAGGGTAGTTTAACTGGTCGAATTTGTCACAAGATGGCGCTGTATCTTAAAAAATGACGTCAAGGCATCATCTAAACTCTTAAAAGCCATCATTTTTTTGCGAACCTATTTGAATTTTTTTTCTTCAATTTTGGTTGTTTTTATTCGATGCTTATATATCTGTAATAAACCTGACAACTGTTTGGGTTGTGATTTGTTATCTAATTATTTATAACATATAGCAGGAAATGAAGTTCTCTCAGGGCCAATCAAATCCCTCCATTTAAAGATATGATCCATAATTAATGATGAACAGTTTCCCTTCGAATTCCTGTCAGTTTTTCTCTCTGAAGCTATTTAGACAAAATAAAATTTGACTCAAACAACTATGTTAGGTTTGCTAATCAAATAGAGCTTGACCTTCAACCCTGTTTTATAAATGCAAATACACAGACGGTCTTTAAAAGCATCACAACAGCTGAAGGTTTATTGGAAATCAGAGTCATTTCAGGTTAAATATACAGTAACACAACTGTGACAGACAGACAGATAGAGATTGTGATGGTTAGACTTCTATATAGATATGACTTCTGCTATATAGATATGACTTTATAAATGACTATATGAATTCTTAGAAAAATAAACATTTATCTTTGTTTAATGGATCTCTGAGTATACAAAATCAGTTAGTCCATAGATGTGGTTGGGGTGTACAGTTCTCTTGTGTTTCTAAAGTACTGAAAATCACTGTATTTATAGATTATTTCTAAAGCGCATATTTCTAGAGAGATAGAGAGAGAGAGACAGAAAGAGGGAGAGAGAGAGGCAGAGAGAGCTGTAGAGAGGTACATGGTATAAGGTTGTGCAAAAAAAGGGCAGATAAATTCAGATCTTTTCGATGTTCCACAGGAGCGTGTTTACAAAATGGCTGTAAACACCTAAACACTGATTCTGTTGTAAAATAAACACACCGCAGTGGAACCAGGTATTATGTCATTTATGTAAAACAGGCCTCAGACTGTCCTGGATGCTGATTGGTCAGTTTTTTAATGCTTAATTCATGATAAGCACAGACTATATTCATTACTCATTACTGTATCACGCAGAACCTGCTGTTTCATTTTAATCAAAACTATTCCCATTGTTTTAATTGTAATTGAAATGTCTCAAAGAAGATAGAATATGTTATACATATCAAAAACATTATTTTTAAGTAGTTAGTAAAATGTTTTAAAATGTTACAGAAAAAGTTTGATAACGTTCTTATACCAGACAATAACATTAATACAATGTCTTAAAAAACAGATTTTTTTAACATCCCTAGAATTTTCTAAATAAAATTTCTAACATTTTTGTTAATTGATGGAAACATTAGGGAAACATTCTTACAACCTAAAATTGTTAGCTGGGATGGTCTTTTCAGCAAGGATGAACCCCCAGCCTCTTTAAGCTGCCCCAACCCCCCCCACTCATCTCACTGCTTGTCATCTTCCAGCATATCAAACAGGGCCTGCATCAGCCGGTCATCTCTGTGTCTGTATGCCTGATCTCTGTGGAAGCTGTCACTGTAGTCACTGAACAAGCTGTTTTCAGAAGCTCTGTACCGGTTCAGCTGATCCAGAGCCTGATACAGCTTCTGTGGGGGGATTCTTTCATGCTGTATGCCTTTGGGGGGGGCAGCCAGTGAGTGGGGAGGAACAGCAATGGTCTGCCTGTTAAAAGCCGACTGGAGGAGATGCAGAAGGGCCAGACTGGGATCTGAGGATCCGGGGCCTGCAGGCTGATTTTCAGCTGGAACGCTGGGAGAAGCAGTTGAAGGAGGCGAGTCTGAGGCCACTGGGCTTGAATTTTCAGGTTTGTGGGCTGGAGTGGGAACTTCCTGCAGAGCGGAGAGAGACAGGAAATTGAATAGACAAGAAAGTGCCATAAGACATTTGCAGACATTTAACATTTGTCTGTTGTTCTGACCTTCATCATGTCCTCCACAGGTTCCACTCCTCTGCGATCATTCTGAACGGTGTTGTATGCCGTGTACACTCTCGTCTTCTTCATGTGCTCGGGCTTCTCAGACGTGCCGTGCAAAATCAACTTCCAGCTGAGAATCTGACCTTCATTCTCCAGCCGACCCGACTGCAGGGGGCAGAGAAACCGTGATTGTTCCCAGCTAACAGGGAAAGTTCTTAGAACGTTGACTAATGTTTTCTCTCAAAGTTCTCAAAAAAGAGTTATGAAAAATGTTCTTGCAGTAATGTTAGTAGACTGTTCTTAGACGTTCTTATAACCTTAAATTGTTAGTTGGGTGTGTATTTGTTTACACAGCTCTTGGAATGCTGATATTTACCATATCTGTAATCTTTAGGGTCCAAGTACCGGTGGGATTCTCTCCCCAGGTGTGCACGGACATGAAGGCCCAATTCCGGAAACCGTTGGATGACGTGTCCCTCTCTCGCTCTGCCAGCAGGACGGTGGTTGTGCCTAATGGAACAAAAACAACATTTCTGCTCAATAATGTGTTTGTGTGTATTTGTGCATATTTGTGTGTGTGTGTGTGTTACCTGATGGAGATGTGAGGGTGATGTGGAGGTCTCCTCTCCGTGTGTACTCAATGCTGACCTCCACCTGCACATGCTCCAGGGACACGAGTGAGTTGATCTGTCCTGCGCAGGCTGTGCTGGGAATCTCTATAGAAATCTCACCTGCAGACTTCAATGATCTGTAAACCATAAACATTTGAATTTTGAGCTTTGTAAACACGTTTAAACATTTATACTGCAATGTTTTATCTGTAGATTAACTGGTAGATCTTAAAGCTGCAATCCATGATTTATGACTCTCTGTTGCCATCTCTGTTGTTTAAACAAACTTTTCATTAAGTATGTTAAAGTCAAATGGTGCCAAACTGACATGTCCCAGGAAATCGGACCCGATCGGACCCTGCAGATTACAGTGACAGACACAAACACTGAATCAAACAAAAGTCACAGTGTTAATACACAAAAAATACCACAAAAGAATGACAGATCCAGCTGGCAGCTTATTACGTGTCCCGGCAGACGTGATTTGCAAAAGATGCTGCTGGTTTTGCCGCACGTGGAATAAAAGGCGTTTTATTGTGTCGTGACATTTGCATTGTGACATCCGGCTATCAGGAAATTCAGTTCCAGGAACTGAAACATCTGAGCAGGTGTCCAGGTCTCAGCAGAGCTTTGTTTGCACACCAAGACATTTTGATGACGCAGATGTCAGGAAAACCCACGCAGGAGCTTTGGGGGCGGAAACGGATGCGAGTTCATTTTGACATTCCAAAAATCTACCTTTCTATTAAATCCTTCCGTTTGACTTAGAAAAACAGTCATAAAAACAAACAGATTGGAGTAAGTGCACACACACACACACACACACACACACAGCTCTGTAGCAGATGGCAGTAGATGAAAGTGGCTTTGACTTCTGTTTGTGAGCTGATACAGCATCAGTTTATTTCTGCTGCCAAAAAACTTGTGCTTTTCTAATCCTGCTTTTCTAATTCCTAAACTCAAAGTCATAATAGTCGTATCATCGCCATAGAAACCGTTTTTACCTGGGCTGGAATGTCTCATCTTTGACGATGCACTGTTTCTTCTCTGGAACCTGCTTCCAGACTTTGGGATCAGCCAGATCCACCAGCGCTTTAGCGTTCAATAGACCGAAGCCAAAACGACTGTTAACCATCAGTCCAGCTCCGTTCCTCTTCCAGCCCGGGTTGTTGGCCAGGGGGTCGAACTCAGATGTCCAAACCACCAAATGCTGCAGGTCCCGCCAGGTCAGATCACGGCTGAGGTTGAGCAAGACGACACATTTATTGCGATTATTTGATGTGTAAACCACCGGTCAACAGTTTAGGATCACTTATTCATTATTCATATTTTTTCCACATTTTTGAATAACAATAAACACATTGAAACTATCAGACAACACAACTGTAGTTATGGTTACTTTGAAGGTCATAAGAAACATTTCAGTCGAGTGATCCTAAACGTTTGACTGGTAGTGAGTCACAGGAAAAGTATCTGCCCTAAAAACAGATGCAATTCATGCAACTGAAGAACTGCATGACTGTTTGACATACTTCTGCTCCAGCGCCAGAGCAAATATCCCAGCAGCCAGTGGGGCAGATGCAGACGTCCCCGTGTGCGTCTCTGTGCATTCATTGTGCAAATCTGCACTGGTCTGCAAGAATGATAAAAAACAATTAAACAAAACATAAATAAATACAACCAGGTAAAAAACAGACCTTTATTATGAATTAGTATTGGCTTCTAAATATACTGTAATAATCCCTTAAGAGAAATTAACAAATTATCCATCAAATAAAATCAAAACTCAAGAGAATAAGATGGTGACAGGACTCACTATTCTCTGGTCGGTGTAGTCTCCACTGCTGTAGGCCGTGGCCAGAGTTGAGGAGCATTTCTCTGCGTACCACGACGAGAGACCCTGTTGAGAGGCACTGCTGATGGAGATGGTGTAGATGCTGTCTGTGTATCCATCACAATCACAGTTGTCGCCCTGACGCCCACCGTTACCCGACGCCCACACGAAAATCGAACCTTTCCCGCCACGGCCCTGGAGTGAAAGCAGTTCTTCATTTAGAGATGATAATGGGTTTGTGTTAATGGCTGCAGTACCGTTCTGTGAGCACAACGAATTAAATTCTGATTCTGTTGTGACTTCATTATCTGTGGAAAATGTTTTTATTTTTAACAGAATAGTTACTCTAAAACCCAATAAAGACAATTCTGTCATTATTTTCTGAGCCCTACGTTGTTCCAAACTACATGATGTTCTGTGAAACACAAAATGTGTCTTTCTTCTTGACTTTTATGGTTTTTTATTAATGACCAGTAGCAGAAACAACATTCAGCGTCACTCGGGTCATTGTAGAACCTGCACCACATTTCTCACCTTCTGAATGCCGTACTCAAACGCTTTCTGGGCCAGTCGGCCGGGCCCCTCAACGGTCCTCCCGTCATCATTAGGGCCCCAGCTGGCGCTGTAGATGTGCACATGATCCGGGTTAAAGCCAATAGAACTCGCCTCAACTGCATCCGTCACAATTCCATCCAGCATCCGGATCCCTGCACATGAGAACCACAGAGCGTGAATGCAAAGTTTTGAACGCTTGTGATTACACACGTCATGCAATCCCAGGGAACGTTCTCAGAACATTGGCTAACATTCTCTAAAAGTTTTCTTAGGGTATCAAAAAACATTCTTTCAGTAATGTTACTAGAATTTATTTAACATTATATATAATATATTTTTAAAATGTTGCTCTTAGGTTGTTAAGGGAACATTTTAAAAACATTACAGAAATTAAAAATTATATTTTGAACATTTCTAGACCTTTTTTAAACGTTTTTGTTACATACTTTTGTTACTGTAATGGGTCAGTGCGTCGGGTCGGTGTTGCTAGCACAATGCTCTAACAGTTAGAGAGCACATATAGCTCTTTCTGCTTCACTGCTGCTAGATTTACTATTACTATTACTAGTCCTATTAAACTAAATTCAGGAGGTTATCTTAAACACACACTACACACTCTAAACAGCACAGCCTGACAAACACACACCTCCCACTTTGGAATTGTAGGCCACCCCGACGCCACACTTGTTATTATCCGCCTGCATGGCAATCTCACCCGCACATCTTGTGCCGTGCCTAAAAGCACACAAAACAGGGTTACAACAAAATTGTACTGTCAAATTCTACAGCTGTGTTTTTGTACTGGGGGTCCGGGCTCACCATAGGCCCCCAACAAAATTCAAAAGGGGCCTCAAGATAACTCAAAATCAATTACAAAAGACAAAACATGTATTAAAATAAGTTAAAACAATAAAAATATATTTTCTAATGTCTGGTTATTTGTAGGTTATTTAGAGGTTGAGAATTACAAAACTACATACTGTATAATAATGGTTAACAGTAAATTGACACTGGGGTGGGTTTAAATCTCTAATCATAAGGCTGGATAAGTGTTGGATCTCTGCAGGGAGTCATTTGCTAAAATGATGATGATTGTGTCTGATCTTTAAAACTGTTAATCAGTGAGTGTGAGGTTTTAATGAACTCACTGCTGATGCTGTTCTGTGTTATACAGACTAACACAGTGGACAAAAGAATGTGTTGATATGGGCGGGCAAAAGGATGAGCGAGTGTGTGTGCGCGTGTGTGTATAATTATGAGTGTTTGTTTGCGTGTGTACAAAAGCATTGTGGCTTTCACAGTATGAATCATAGACTGAGAGAAAAAAAAAGAAAGAGGGAGGGAGAGGGGGAGAGAGAGGGGGGGTCAGAAAATTAGTGTAATTTATTTAATGCCAGAATGATGTGTGGATTCTGATCTTCTTACGCTGGTATGTGTAGACTAGAGAAATGGATTACACTAGTTACTGATGGATAACTGACCGATCTGATGTGATACTGATCTGTCCACACAACACGCAGCAACACTATGATTTCAGACAGACACTCTGTGACATTCTTCAGCCGGTAATCACAGTTCTCATCACTCAATGTGGAGATAATCGTATCTGAAAGGCTTCAGAAAATCTGTGTGGATCTGTGTTTATAACCCTTGAGATTTTCTCCAGAGATTATGAGTCATGAGACTGACTCACTTGTTCTCGTTGGTGGAGTCGTATCTGGGAAAGGGGTCTGGATCGTTGTCATTAAAATCGTAGCTGGCTGCCGGATCCTGCCGCAGGAAGAGATGAAAAAATGAGGATTCATGTATCTCATCTGATTCTAGCAAATCAAACGTGAATTGATGTGATGTGACAACAATGTAGCGTACTGATCTTTAGAACGTTTATCACATTACAAGACAGTGAGAAATAAACAGTATGTACTACAGAGTGTGCAGTCAGCAGCAGTATTATTACATTTCAAACATGGCCTAAATAACTAAATTAGTTTTTTTTCCTATAAGAAGCAGATTTATTACTGAGAGGAAGAACGCCATCTGTTTGCTTCTGTGTGTGTGTGTTATTGTGACACCAGCCAGCATCAGACACACACACAGGTTTCCATTTGATCTTAAAGCTTTATTTTACTAAGACAGAGTGTGCAGTGTGTAAACAAATCAACATCAGATACACAAATACGTTCTGGTCCCAACAGGCGACAGATGTCTGAAATGATCCTGTTATTTGTGTGTCAGCTTATGTTAAGAGATGTTTGGCACAGAAGTTTGATTATGTAAACGACACGCGTTCTGAGCTCTGAGTAGTTTTTTCACGATTATCATTATGGCGGTTTGTAATCTTTCCCCTCGATGCCGGCGCTTTGTGCTAGTCGTTACGGTAGGTGTCGCTATGGATAACCCTTCACACGAGGGGATGTGGAGTATGTGTTGGCATGGAAACAACAGCATAGTTGCTTTATGAACAGAGGTCCAGTGGGTGTTGCCGTGACGACGCACTCACGTAGTTGGGGTAAATGTCGGTGTGGTTCCACTCCAGGCCGTCGTCCAGGACGGTGATGACCACCCCTCTCCCCGTGATGCCTCGTCTCCAGACCGGGATGACATGCAGGTCCAGTTTGGGGAGGGAAGACGACATGCGTGTGTCTTGCTGGATGTGAGACGATGGACGAGAGGAAAGAGAGAAACAGAGAGAAACAGTGAGATATTGATGAGTATCATTCAACGCTCTCGAATACTCTCACTCTCTTCACAAACACAAAACCCTCGTTGTATGACAAAACCACAGACCCTCGATTACCAGTGATGTGATTCTTCTGCTGACCTTCTGGTTTGTGGAGATGTTTTCAGTTCATCAAACCAGGATGTGTTTTTACTGACAGGGAATTCAAATCTCAGTCCACCATATAAATTTTTAAGCATTTTTAACCCTTTTATAAGATTACATTTTAACTTAAGGGAATGCGGGTAAAGTTATAAAGATTTGTGATAACTATAGCATAAACATATTTTACAGCAAGAAGCTAAACACTGTATTATGTCCCATCTTGGCAATGGAACTTAAGAGCCTGTCCCGAGGTCTGTGTAAAATTAGCCACTACGCCCCCTTGTGTTCAAACGTTGTAAATAAAGTTAATATATCGAGTTAATATATCGCTGGTACCGCAGTGCTGGACATTGTTATTTACAGCTGTTTGCAATGATATATTTTAAATATTCAATATTAACATTTAAATGTGATCAAATATTAAGAAAACACAGAAGCAGCTGATTGTAAACAGCATTAAAGAAAATAACAGAGAGAGAGAGAGAGAGAGAGAGAGAGAAAGAGAGAGAGAGAGAGCGAGAGAGAGAGAGAGAGTTGCTTGTGAACACACACTGCAGTATCACCATCCGGCATGACTCACAGATTCATTTCAACGTTTTGTTCTTGAAAGGGAGGGGAGGGGCTGAGAGACCACCCACATCACGAGTTCTGACACAGAACAATGACAACCAATGGCTGAACACCTCAGACCTGCTGTCCACTTCACTAATATAACACCTTCATAGGGCACAGCACCTCTGATGGAGTCATGCAGTTTAACGAGCCGTCTTAGATACTGGCAGGTGCATAAACTTTCTCTTTGGGCTCATTACCTCTGAAGAAATGTGACACACAGACATTTCAATCACACACAGACAGGATACCAATAACTGCATCTTAACACACAGGAAAAATGTGTTCTTAAAAGGCAGTTGCATGTATGCAGCAGACACCTAATTAGCTCACTAGACTATAGAAAATCACATCACGTCTTTGCAGGCAAGCTTAACAAATTAAAACGTTCATCAGGCTGATGCGTTGGTTCTGAATCAATAGAGACACGGTTGGTAGCTAATGAGACACATTTAGTGACATGGAAACTGAGCAGGATTTTCGTGAGCAATTAGGGTCTCACCAGGTACCACTGCTGGTTCCACATGGGATCATCGAACAGTTTGTCCACAGAGCAGTCCTTACATTCGGACCCTAGTGCCACACGCTTGGTCCTCGTCTTCTCATACTGCTGTTCAGCCCATGACACCTACAAACCAAACCATGTCCCGTGTTTACTGACAGTTCAACATTCCCAAACACAAACCACACAAACCACTGCCATCTTAAAAGTATGGATTTATTTTATGTGACTATAAATGTCATGTGAAGAATATTATGTTGACCTCCTCTGCTATTACCAGAAAGATTTATGAAGGCATATTTATTATCAAGAGCCTGCCTACACTCTTAAAAATAAAGGTTTTAAAAGGTTCTCCACAGCAATACCATAGAAGAATTTTTGGTTCCCCCACAGAACCATTCAGTCAAAGGTTTCTAAAAGAACCATTTCTTTTCTACCTTTTAGTAGTCTGTAGAACCTTTTTCTACCTTTTGTGAAACGTTTTGAGAGGTTCTACGGATGTTAAAGGTTCTTTGGAACCATACAGCCAAAAAAAGGTTCTATGGGATAGTAAAGCACCTATTTTTGAGAGTGTTCTATTTTTATGGAAATGTCACAGAGGTTGAGTAAACACACATATATGCAGAAGTCTAAGAAACAAATTCTGACATCAGAAACTATTCAAAAACGTCATCAGGAGTCTTGTACCCTATCATCCTCTGTCAGGCGTTTGGTGATGTGTCCTGCGCTTCTTTTGGTTCTGCTAGGGTGATTGTATCGCTTGAATAAATAATGGTTTTCCAAAGCCCCAATCTGCAGAAACATGAGAGAAATGACTGAGACAGACTCATATCTGCAGCTAAATCAGGTCTGACCATAATGACACAGTTGTCATCTGCCTGGTCTGGTCTGTCTGTAGATACTTCACAAAAAATGTCTTTAATATAATTAATGGCTTCTTTTTGTCATTTAAAGAAAACAAAACAGTTTGCTTTCTTTTAAAAGAATCTGTATGTGTATGACATGACAGGTGAATTTACTTAAAGACTGACACACTGTATTGCCAGTTATACTTGCACAAACAAGGAATTTAAAGAGTAAAATATAAGCATTTATAAATAACTAGCTAAAAAGTAAACAGACAAAATAAATCTGATTAACACAACACAATACACGACCAGCCAGATTGTTTCCAAAGCACATTTCTGTTGACTTCAGATAAAACAGCACAAATTTGTGTCATTATTCGATCACAGACGATCAACAGTGTCACTCATTACACAATCATATGAACATTATACAACGATATGAATTAAAGACAGCACTCAACAGCAGAGACAGTGTGTGAAACATCTTGACCTCGATGTTGGAGACAAAACGGTGACTTACTTACCTGTCGGATTAATCTGTAGCCCAGTTCGTCTGCGATGGATCGGGCAGCGTCCGGACCACCCGGGACCTCCACCGCCCATTCGTTTAGATACTGTGTGTCCAGAGCGCAGGACGCGAGCGCGCAGAGCGACAGAGCCGCAACACCGCACAGCAACATTACACGACATCCTTCTCCCATTGCAAACCAATTACAACCACTTTCAAATGTGCTCTGCTAAATAACAAATAAACAGAAAAGAGCTAATAAATACTGAATGTGTAAGATGCGTCTCGAGGAGATAATTGTGATCCACTGTGAGCGAGTAATTGGACGCGCGTGGAGGCGTTGCGATGTTCACACGTCATGTCGAGCTCTGACGTCAGTTTGTACCTGGGGTAGATGCTCTGGTCCCCGGGGAACCGGACCGGGCCGGGCGGGGGAGGAGGGGAGTTTTTGTCTATAAATAGCCGGATAGTTTTATCAGGACCAGACGACGAGAATTATTACTGTAAATAACCTGGAATGGAAACGCAAATGAATAATGGAAAAGAATAAGTAGGTGGGTCACGCAAGAGTTCTCAGACGTCCTGTGTTTGATTTGATCCTCTCGCAGGTTTAAATGAATTTACCATCATCATAATAGCTTAGACTAGCAGATGCATTTTAAGTTATGCTGAACAGAAAGCAAGAAGGGAACAGCTAGATTTTTGGCGTCTAAAGGTGGCGTGAGTCGTTCATTCATTCAGAACCACAGCCGCGGACAGCTCCACACTCTCATATTAAACACAGAAATAACACAACATACTCTTAATGTAAATAAAAAACGGGAGAGAATATATATTGTTATATACTGTGAAATGCACAACAAAAATAATACTAAACACATTATTCAGGACAATATCTAATGCATCGACTGGAATCTTCACACAATGTCATGCATGAATTGTGCACACTATTAAGAAAGCGTGAAGAGAAGTGGTCACA
>JAZGTK010019069.1:0-11552 GCA_036877625.1 Ambastaia sidthimunki | reverse complement strand
AAGTGTGAGTGAGTGTGTGTATGTGTGCAGAGTAAGATACTAGCCACACCTGTCTCACAATTCTGTTCATTACAACATGACAAAAACAGGTAACCGATACATCAGCTATAACTGCATTTTTCTGGAACTACAGTGAGCTTAAAATGAAACTGCAAATATAATGGCAGGCTTTGAGGACACGCCCTCTTCTCTGCCATTGGTCAGAAAACGGATAGCTACAGATTATCCAATCCATTGGTTGAGTCAATGTTACTATTCTGGGCTAGTGAGGATACTCAAAAAACTGATAACACCACAAAGCCACAGTGTTTATTTATTTTGGGAAAAATAACCTATGAAAAGCTTAATTACAGTTGTATTTTAGTTGTATATATTTGAACAAATGTAAAAAATGTTACAATTTAATTACACATTTTTGTGAGACGTACCGAGCTGTTCTGGCACTGAACACTGGAGCTGTTGAACCTGAGCGCCGTCACTCTGTGACTGACTCCTTGTATGTGTAACACACACTCGTACCCGCGCTGACCCGACTGAGGCTGAGGAAGATTCCGGGCTTTCAGTGTGATGGGCTTCACCTCTCCCGCCGGGATCAAAATCTCCTCAGAACGGACCAGCTGAGGACAGTCCTGCAGGAGTGATGGGAGCGAGAGGTGAACGGGTAGTCCGATTCACAGACACACATATTGTCCTAACCTCCGCCTAACATGCACATTTATAACAAATATCAGCCAAGAGTCCCAGTGGAGAACATGACAGATGAATTTGAAAAGCTCTTTTGAAAACCTGCAGTGTAGATGCTCCCATGTTCACACACAAACAAACCCCAGATGCTCTTTAAAAGCATGTCAAACTGTTGCTCTCTGAAAGCTGTGTGTTCTCATGTTGTGTGCTAGTAGGTCAGCTAGTGAGTCTCTGTCTCCCCAGCTAACAGCAAAAATGTTTCCCTAACGCTTCCATTAAGTAACAAAAACCTTAAAAATGTTGTTTTGAAAGCTCTATGAACGTTTAAAATGTCCATTTTTGATGTTGTATTAACAGAATTAAATTCAGTATATGTATTCACTTTAGTTTTTATTACGTTCAAATAACAATTTAAGAATTACATTTTTGATATATGATATATAACATTAAAAAGTTAAGTACTGCAATGTCATATTTTTGACAATTTTCTATGCTAGCAACACAACATTCTGAGAACGTTTCCTGTGAGCTTGGTCTTCAGTAAACATTTTAAGCTTGAAGCGTTTGAGTTATTGTGTTTCCATTGTGTTACCTGTCCAATCCCACCCCTTTAAAAAAAGGTTATTGCATTTACCTTATTATAAATATTTTATTTGTTTTATTGCTTGTAACAGCTATTTTCTCTCTAAAGAATGGCCAGGTTACACACACCTGTTCATGTAAATGCTTTCACAAAAGTAAACCTTTATTATGCAAATACACACACACACACACACACATACACACACACACACACATACACACACACACAATGATCGATGTTGTACCTTAGGGAGTTTTTGCCCTCATAAGTGTGTGTGTGTTTATTAGTGCATATGGCTGTGTGAGAACAAGCGGGAAGTCTGTGTGTGCTGTGATAGAATATTCTGGATATCGACTGCTAATTGCTCGCTGTGAGGGGGTGAGCGAGTGTGTTTACCACCTGACAGGGTGTAATGTAGCACATTGATCAGCTGAACACCTGCATGCACACACACACGCTCTCCAGCGAGACGGCCCTCGACTTCACACACACTTTTCTGGATCTATTAATATCTAGAGCTTTGTGATCTTGTAGATAGAGAACTACTGCCTCACACAGTTATGATGGTTATGACGTGTGTGTTTGTACCTCTGAAGCGTTCACACGTCCCTCCTGGAAGGAGCAGCTGGAGGGGTCATGGGTGCAGAGGTTTCGATATTTGCACCAGTGGCATCGGAAGGCACTGGTCACACAAGAAAGACATCTAAGGAGAGAAAGTAAATGGACAATGTTAGAACGAGAGAGAGATGACCTGGTTCTACTGGGATGCAACCCTAAGAGCACCTACACACACACACACACACACACACACACACACACACAATCTCCGCATCAACACTAGTAATTATGCACGATCTTTTCAACTGTAGCCGTAGCATTTTGCTCCCAGCTAACAATTTAAGGTTGTAAGAATGTTTTCTGCAACATTTCTATTAAGTAACAAAAACGTTAAAGAGATTATTTTGAATTTTTTTAGACATTGCATTAACGTTATTGCTTGCATATAAGGGTCTCTGTGGAATGAGACAGCAGCAGTGAACTTATTCATCATAAACATGCAGATGAGCAAAGCTCACGATCAGGAGAACTTCCTGAATCCAATGAAACACTTGCATCAGCTTCTCTAATTCTGAAGCAAAGCCTGGCCAGCACCAGCAGGACTTGTTCTGTTTGAAGAGGAACATGTCTTGTGTTTGATGCTGAGGAACGTTGGAGGCAATTCTTGGTCAATAAACCTCTACAGCACTTTGGTGTCCAAAATGTGTGTTCTGTGGATGCCGGTTAAATTACGCAGAAGTGTTTAGGCTAAAATATTTATGAGAGCAGGCACTCCATTGGGCCGTTGGACATGGGCAAAGCTGATTGGACGGTGAGATTTGTGTAAAATACCATGGTGTGTTTGATCACTTTTCGTTTCACATGAAAACACCAGATAAAATAAAGAATTTTACAACATTTAAAGGAAAAGGAGAGCGTGGGAGAAAATTTGGGGTAGGCTGAGTTTGCCAAAAACTAAGCCAGGTTGAAGAGTTGAAGAGGAGCTTATAAACCAAACCACACAGGGAGGGGTCGTCCTTCCTCAGGCTACCAGTTTACCCATAATCCCCTGTGGCATTGGCACAACTAAACTCTGTGTGAGGTCTGCCATACAAGGGGCGGGGGGGTGGTCTGGTTCATGTTCAGAGGGATTTGATACATCATGTTTGTTTGATTAGTTCCAGATCTGTCAGATGCTTGTGTAGGAAAAAGAGGGAACTGGCTTCAAAAGGGGACAGTGAGCCTATCCGTGCCAGCCAATCGGATCCCTCGGAAGCTACCTCTTCCTGTGCCATTTAGGAAGCTTCCAGCTACCGGAAAACTGTGATCTCCAACCTCACACAGCATCTGTTCTCCACAGAAGATACTAGAGACGTATATGAGACGCGGTTATAAACACACACACAGGCTATGAATATATACAAGAGAAACCCAAACACACATATATAAAATGGGAGCTTGAGAATGTGTTGTGAATATAAATACCAAAACACGCTCAGACACAAATATTGGCCTCCTGGAGTGAACTGATTTTCAGTCCAACTCTCTCCTCTCTGATCCCTCAACACAGCAGATGAAGTCAAATTAAAGTGATAGCCAGCGATGCCTCCAGCCACAGCACAAACCCACAGAACACTTAGATTCAGCAATTCAGACACAGTCCCACACTCCAGAAATGTCAGGCAATCAGTCGCTATTTGCCGTAATGGAGGCTTTTTATAGCTGCGAGGGCTCCGCACGGCAAAACGCAGCCTGGGAGGAAGGCGGAGAAAAAGAGCTGCAAAACCAATCGAAGGGTTCGGGCCTGCCGAGCTGTGAGGATCGCGTACAGAGCCAAACACAGCCGTGATAACAAACTCTTTGAATATTATCAAAACCTGCTGGGCCCAAAACATTCACAGTTTTGCGTATTGCATAACACGTCTGAAATATTCACAGCGTGATGAGAAGACTGGCTGAGCGGGCGACACAATGCACTCGCTCTCAGAGAAATACATCAGCAGGGCTTCCTGTGTAGTCACAACGCTTAACAAAGAGTTTGATCACACAATAACATGCCCCCGGGTAGACAGAAAAATGCATCGCATATAGACTTCAATATCTGAATACTTTAGAATAAACAACGAACAACAGTAAACATACTGTTCAGACTGCTTTCTCAAAGCACAGGACACTAGCATTATAATTTAAGAATTAAAATTCATTCAAAGAAATACAATTGAGACAACGGTTCACATGCACAGGAAAAACAGAGCTATACAATTTAAGCAAATAGAACAGCTTAATATTTGGGTCTTAAAAAGTGGTCAAGATTTAATTTCTGACTTCAGGAGACTTTAGTGTTGTAACAAATCTATTCTGAGATCTTTTCTGAAACTCTTGACATGCACACGAGATAACTAACCAGCTTACAATTTTAGGTTGCAAGAATGTTTTCCATTATGTTGTTAGTCAATGTTCTGAGAATGTTCTCTGTTAGCTAGGTAGGGTGAAATCAGTGACTTCATTTAATCTTGTTGTCAGGGAGAAACATTTGAGAGCTTGTGATTTTTTGTTCTGTATGGAGATAAAGGGAGATGTAAGCACATACTTACAGCTGGTGCACACTGCAGTTGTAGAACTTCACCTCTGTGCTAATCAGCATCTGACCCGTTTCCTTTGAGTTCAGTTTGAGCTCTACACCAGACCAGTCTGAAAGAGAGACAGATTTGTGTCACACTCCATTCTGTTGTGCTTCAACACAGTTTTGTTTGTCACCCTCTTCAGTTTTCCTCATACTCAAGCTGTCTTCTGATTAACATTTGGCATTTCTCGCACCGCAGTCTTGCAGTCGAGCGTAGCCCCAAGCAGCTTTGCAGTGCGTGGCATCCAAACGAATGCGAGCATATTTCAGGTTTTTGTGAAGACGCAATATTGTAACAGAACACAGCTGAGCCCTGCTGTTAATGTGGAACAGGCCCACGGGCTGCATCGCTGTCGTAACGACAGAGGCGCATCTGACAGCGTTGAGGAATGACAGCCACACCAATCGCATTTGACAGGGTGGCGACGCAAAGTATGAACGCTCGGGTGCGATAAGCGGCCGCACGCCGCACTTAAAACAACACACAAACTTTGCCTCAAACACACATTGAATCAGCTAAGCATGTAGCGTGTGGGAATCAGCCGTGACCTCAAACGCGCAACCTTTCCTTACACCTGTTACTGCGGCTCACTTTTGTCACAATAACACGGATGACTGGACAGAAAAGTTGGCATTTTGAAACATTTTAGCCTTTTTTTCAACGTGTACACCAAGGACAATAACTGGCAGGCGACTCCCAAACGTCCAGTCTTAGTTTCTCACGGTTATTGACAATAAACTGGAATCAGAACGGACACACCCACCGCGGCTACAGGTTCAATCAATGCACGTACTTCCACGAGTATTTCCACACAAGATCGATGCTCAAGCGCTCCAGTTGGGAGGCAGGCAGGCAAATATAAAGCATCTGGGGATTATGTGACATTTACCTGAGGGAGGCCACTGATTGGATAAGATTCCCAGGCACGAATGTGGGGGTTGTGGGTAAACAAAGCTGTCATTTACCGTGGGGTTGTGAGGGGATTTTTGTGAATTAGATGATCACAACCAACTTCTGCTGCATATACAGCCATCTGCTTCTGAAAGGAGGTTAGACGGAAGCACATGTAGGAATTTGGCATGGAAATCCACAAAAACGTGAGCTTTTAAAACTAAAAGACTTCCACTGTAGGGAACAAAGTAACTCCAATCTTTCATACAAACTGTCAACAAACCAAATACTTAAATGTTGCTTTTGTAGTTAGATTTGCTTACATCATCAGTTTGACATTGACTTCAACATTTGGTCTGGAGTCAAGTTTGGCTGGTTAGTGAGTCCAGTTAAACCCTGCTGATAGATGTTGTAAACACACCATCTGGCTGCAAAAAGCATTTCAATGAACTGGCATTAAAAATAGCCATGTATTCTGACATTGCTTGTTGTTGGCAAGCAATGAACGTATAAAAAATACCTCATTAGTGTTTTAACAGCACCCCAGTGTTTTACGAGCACCCAATCAGAGCTAATGACCTCACTGTCATGCGGCTCCAGAGTGATCAGTCACATGACATTTACAGCATATGTGATTGGCTTAAAAGACAACGCCCACGAGACAGCAGAATTCTGAGTTGTACATTGGTTTCATTCAGTATTGGCTGCAGTTTGTAGCTTTCACCTCTCTACTGCCATCTCTGTTTGAAACATAAAATTGCAGGTTACTTTACATACTTTGTTGAAGAATACATATGTTGAACTCAAATAAAGTCAAACTGACAGGAAATCAGACCCAACAGCTCAAATTATAAAACAATATTATAAACATACTATTGCAAACACTGATCTGGTATGTACTTCCTTAAAAACTTTATTTTTAACCCAAAAAAGTTATTTATTGCAGCTTTAATACACATCAAATCACGTCATTCAGCCCAACACAAAGCTCTGATCCCGGATCAGTTTTCCTTCCGAGCACATTCATAGCCACAGATGACTCAGAACTGTTGATCACAGGTCAGAAGAACTCTGGAGCAATTACAGCTAGAGAAAGGGCAGAGGGCTTGTCACCTGTAATGGGCGTTACTTTGTCTGAAAGCACGCATGCAGCCCTGGTGCTGACCCCGGGTCAGCGTTTGCTCATTAGAGCAGCCGTGTCACGTGGCCGGTGGGATCATTGAGTGTGAGAGGGGGCGGCCCACACGAATGAAGCCCTCATTAGGAAGCACGGCTGTGGGGTACACTAGGGAGAGTCTATTAACAGAACATCTATAGCAGAAAATAGAGACCACCTCTCATAGGGGAACAGGTTGATAAAGAAAAAACACAGGAAGAGAGAGGGCACTTGATAGAGCACACGAAACAGATTGGAAAAGTTGAGTAGATGAAGCCAAACAAGGTAAGAAAAATCCAGGGACAGTAAACAATTAGGGCTGAGAATAATACATATTATAAGGAGTGTTTTGGAATTTAAAATACGTTAGGAATGGGACACAATGGTAAACCAATAAGCTAGTTTATTTACATATGCAAAATGAACATTTACCATCGCTATAAAATACATAAAAATATACAAACAGATTTTATATTTTGTGGCTGCAGTTACTTTATTAAAAAAAATCCTTTCTACAGGAAGTCTGTCCTCCAGACTTCCTGTTTATACATCAACAGCAGAATGAAAGCTACGCTTGTCAGGAGATTTCTCAGCGTCTGGGAATGGGAATGATTACCCTGATCGGTGGGAATGAGAGGAACATCTTTAGCGGCAGGAGACGTGCACAGAATCTGATTCCCATCCACTTTTCCCTCAACCTCCGTCAGGTTCCCAAAAGAGCAGGTGATTCCGGCAGAAAGATCCGGAACATCCGTCACTTTCACCAGCAGCTAGACAGAAAAAAGTTACAATTTAGATCTAAAAATGAATTTGAAATAAGGGAATTAGATATAAAATATCAACCTAAATATGAATAGAGATGATGTAAAAAATGATATTTCAAACTATTGCAATATCTTTCCTCATAATTTGGTATTGATATTCTCACATGTAAAAATCAGTAACTGTAGATAAAGTTTCACACACATATTTCTGGAGAAATGGAGGCTGACCAACATCCAAATCGTGTGTGAAGGGTGATGTCGTATTAGGGTGGACACACATTATTATAGTATTTTAATTCAACAATTGCAGAAGGAAACATATATTAGTAAAAAAAACTAAACAACTACACATTAAACATAAGGAATCAAAATATGTTGGAATTGTATTGCCTTGTCTAGAAGCAATACAAAAGCAATACAGAAATCAGAAGCAATACAAAATACAGGAAATAGATTAAATTGATTGATCCACTAGGCCAGGACTCCAGGAAAAAACTCCATATATGGGCAAAGTTCCTTGGATAACACACAGCAGGTGGTCCCACCACAGCATAAACTCAAGCCATCATTACAAACTTAACCATATAAAGATGCCTTCTGCTCCACAACTGGACCGGTAATGACCCGTTCTGCTCTTTCTTTGAACTACATCTCCTTCATTTTACACCTCAAAGATCTTCTCAAGTCACACACTGAAGTTGAAGCTCGTCTGAAGTCATTCTCTGAGGGACTGATGACACATAGGACAAAAGCTCACAGGCTATAAATACCCACAATTCACATGGCTGGAGGAAAGTGCAAGCTGGCCCCTCAGCCACTACAGAAGGACATAATTATTTCTGTGGCATTTGTAAAGATCTCAAAGCTAACGTTTCATTTTTACTTTTCGTTCTCAACGGCTGCTGCCCGTGCTGAGAGTTTACTCATCTGAGGATCTGATTTTGAAATTCACACCTTCTAAATGAGGCACAGAATCCGAATTCTTTCCATCTTTTTGACTTTCTTTGGTCTTTCCATTGAATTTCCCGCTCTGAGGAATGTCTATAGAGTCTAATTAAGCCAAAACCACACAGATGTTTCTTTAGGCTGGCAAATTGGTTTGCTACGACTGACGGCTAGAGAAATCGCTAATTAGCGTTCTTGGTATTAACTGTAGGCAGACAGAGGAGAGGCATTGTTTGTGGTTAGTTCTGTCAACGAAGCGTTGTCTGCCCATAACAACATTATTGAGGCGTAAGTGGAGTTGCTATGTTTTGTCTTTGCTCCTTTCATCGCGCGTTGAAGCTCGCCTGCGATGTGGTGGGTGTTTTCTCGTTGCGACTGGCGCCGTGTGGAGAAGGCTAATTGTTGCGAGCATTTCTAATAAAGGAAACTTGATTGTTTTCGCTGCTTTTCATGCTCCCCAGCACGGTGTGGACAAGCTTTGTTGTCATGGTGATAGTTTCCCTTCACCGCGCGATGCGCCGGGCGACAGTGACCCTACTGTCATGTTGTCGAGCACTACAGCGTGACAGAAACATCCAATTTAGAGCCGGCAGTCTTATTATCTTAATCCTGTAGCTGTAATACAGGGACTCAATTATCTGGACATCAGAATTTGTTACGCAGGATGTGTGTGAATACTGCCTACACTGTACATTATGCACACAAAATAACTCGTGTATGAGGACGAGTGTTATTTTAACTCGTGTTATAACTGGATTTATTCATTTGTTTTAACTTATTTAAAATATTTGCATTTTAACTCATTTAAAAATTCGAACAATTTCCACGTTCTACTATTACTATATACACTGTTTTTCTCAAACCAACTCAAACCAATAAGTGCTGCAGGTTCAAATTTGTCAACTATACACTGAAAAAGTGTCTTCCCAGCATGCACCGGGGCATGAATATTTAATATGCCTGCCTTGTATGACTATTAGCCAGGTTTATTTATTTTGTTGTTGCTGAATATATAATTATGCAAATGTATTCAGCAAAACAAATGCCATGCAAACTGTTTATTTCTTAATCTGTTCAATGCATCACTTTTACAGTGTACTGAAATATAAGCCAGATGAAAACTTTATAATGTTTGTTACTGTATGTGGTTATGGGTTACGCTTACACAAGATAAAACTATCCAGAGGGGAAAAACTGTCCAAACAATGTCTATAGGAAAAGATGTAGCCTCAGCCTTTTTGAACACAACTCCTACATTGGCCCACAAACTTAATGGTATCTCACCCACACACGTACCTCACCCAAAGCCTCCGAGATCTCTGTCTTCCAGCCGCCCACATAACTCAACAAACCCAAAACTGCTCGTCCACGCGCCACACTAAAAACTAATTCATTTTTACTTTGCTGGATGTTATTTTAACTTTAAATCATTTATATCTAAACATTTGCATTTTAACAAATTAAAAAGTTCAAACAATTTCCACTTTCTTATATTACTATGTACACTGATTTTTTTAACTCAAACCAATAAGTGCTGCAGGTTCAAATTTGTCAACTATACACTGTCCACTTTGCTTCTAGTATTAGAGTCAATATCAACTCAGGGTTGTGAATGTATTTGTGTTTTCTGGAGTAGGAAGTACAAGCGGCTGTGAAAAGGTGGCAGGCGTCTCACCGGTACGCTGGGTTCAGAGACGGCGATGCTGTCCGGATACACCGTGGCTTTCACACACTGGCTCAGCGTGGCAGCGAATCGGTACGGCTCGTTCGCTCGCTCGCAACGATCTCTTTGTGAACACCTGTGTGAGAGAGAGGAGGGTAGTTAGTTCTGAATTAACCGGGTTTGGAAAGATGCAACTTACGATACATTCAGGAAATACAAGTGTGTGTGTTCCTTGAGGTTCATTGTTAGCAACAATCATTGCAGCTAACTGTCTCATAATAAATTTATAAAAATAATAAAAAAATATTAAAATTAAAGGAATAGTTACCTTAAAATAAACCTTTAAAGCTGCAATCTATAACAAAAAGCGATTATTGAGCAAGTACATAACTGATCAGTGTTAAAAACACACCTTGCCTTGAGTTTAAAATTATGATTTATATTTCAAACATTGGATTGGATTTCAAAGGTGATGTCAATGTGACTTCATTTGACTTTAACATACGTAAATAAAGTATGTGAAGTAACCTGCAATGTAATGTTTTAAACAGAGATGGCGACAGAGAGTCAAACGTTATAGACTGCAGCTTTAAAAATGTGATTCAAAAATGTGATTCATTTCGACACTCATTTTATCTTGATGAAGGTTACATCAGCACTGCTGTGGAACTGACTTCAGCTGCTGTCCTTGGTCCTGAACACCAGCTTGATACTGTTCCATCTACCATGTGTGTCCTACCAGTTTCACACAGTGACTTCTGATTCCAGATCAGTTGAACAGACAGACATAAGTAAATCATTCAAGTCACTAATATTCATGTTCAAGACACAAATTCTCTCACTTTTGTACTTATCTGAATCCAGTCAAGCACAAAAAAATGCTTGTTTCCAGCCTGACTCACAAACAGAAACTACAACAGTTCAAACAAACTACAGTAATATATTTTACTGTATTTTACTGTATTTTCCTGTGGGCTGTTATTTTTACTTTCACACCACGTTCATTCAGCTTGTCACTTGCTTTTGACTCAGACTCTCTCTCTCTCTCTCTCTTTCTTTATCTCTCTCTCTCTCTTTCTCTCTGACAAAGAGAGTGTAGGCTTGCAATTTACCGTGTCTTTTTACCATGCCTAATGCTTAGGGGGAAAATGACACTTAATGTGCTTTCAGATGTCCGGGCATGGCTTGTGCATACTTCAGTGTCTGAAAATGTGGGTGTGTGATTGTCTGAGCGAGCGAGCGAGTGAGAGAGAGAGAGAGAGAATGCAGGCATTGGGCTGGATTTTGGAGGAGGAGGTGGATGCACTTGGGATGCTCGTTGCCATGGCACCCGGAGACGGCCATTATAATGTGAGTGTGTGTAAGTATGTGTACTTAGAGGCCAAGCTCCTCTCCTTCTTTCATTAAAATGAAGTGTGTGTGTCCGTACACAATGTTTGTCTGTGATGGGCTTTTGTCTCCTGACGCTTACAGGGATGTAATGTAAGACATTGTACACACACACACACACAATAATAATGACAACACCATTAGTAGTACCCAGTTAAATTTAACACTACAGCTTAAATGAATCATATTCTACACTTTTGTGTCTTGGACCAACACAATTAAGTTTTACACACTCTCTGACCTTTAGTATTAAACAAGCAATTTGTGTTGCTGTAAGTGTATGATAACAATATGTAAATGAGCTCTGTCATCATTG
>JAZGTK010019068.1:0-11553 GCA_036877625.1 Ambastaia sidthimunki | reverse complement strand
GTCACCTCTAAAAGAGGAAAATAATCGTCTTCTGAAATAGTTTTCCCCTTCATCCTGTGACGGTCTTGCTACAGTAATCAAACAAATCATTTACAAGTCTTTTTTACTTTTACACTATATGTAAACTTGTTTTGAGTGCATCATAAACTGAATGTTACAATTCATTAAAATGTATTTAAATGTATTTATAAGTTGACTTACTCTTAGAACGCATAGAAGCAAAAGTCCAGGTTTTCCTGGGTGATGTCATGGTGTCTGTTTGCAAGAAACACAATGTCACTGTATTCAGTCATCAACTTGGTCACCACAACACATGGTTATCATAACTATTTTTATTTTCTCCCTCTTTGATTTGATTTCAAAAACATTTTCATTTACAGACCTGTGTGTGATGCTCCATATATGTTAAGCTTATGATTGTTACTCAAACATGGTAAACCTGCATACTTCCCCTCAAGCAAGGTCATAGTCCTTCAGCCGCTTAAGTAAATATTAACTAACCATTTCTCGGTCATTAATGGTAACAGGTCTTGTTTGAGTAATGGACACACCCTTGAGTTCAGGTGTTCAGAGATCACTGAAATGAATCATGTGTGATGCGTTCCATTATTCTCAAACTGCCTTTTATTCTGTCATTTTCATGAACACCTGCTATTACATTTGTAAGATATTCCATATTTGTTTCTGTAAAGAGCTCATCAGTAAATAACTTTGAAATATTAAAGTGTGTCATTTCAGTGAATATGTTACATTCTCATGCTGCATGTTTTTCTTGTACACTATAGATGCCACATCACCACAGGAAGTGTCAGAAATTCTGTTGCTTTTTAGCAGAAAGAAATGCTGGAAGTGTCACACGTGGTGTTTGTGGCTGTCAGAACTCAGTGTTTAACATTCTACAGGCAAATACAACGTCATATTCTAGCTTTCATAAAAAATATTTTTGTAATTAATGCTTGTAATTTTGCTTCCTGGTACGAGTCACTGAAGTAAAAACTGTACGTTCATCCTCAGTACTGTAAACAGGAACGTTCATCCTCTCCCATACGTTTACTGCCATGTTTTCGTGTAAGACGTGGTGGTCCGTATACTCTGGGTCTTTTAATAGCACGCTGTATTCCCCACAGGACGGGATCAGGTCAGCGCTGGGTCTTCCTGTTGCCCCACTGACTCCAGCTCAGCAGTTATGTGGGAATATTTGCAGGATAAACTCCTGATCTAGTGAAGATTTAACTAAATGCACACAATTCCAACATCTTATATCTGTTGCATGTTGCTGGGAGAGTTTTAGGTTGAATAAGTTGAAGGCGTGTTGTTTTACTGTCTTAATGTAATACAGTAGATGTTAAGATGGTCAATGAATCCGTATAAATAAGCAGCATAAATAAAATGCTATGTTATTTTATGGAGAAATATGACCCAGATATGTTCTTCATAGATTTACTGAAAATGTAGGATTTCACCTAGAGAGTATCATGTCTCCATTATTGCTTAAAACCAGACAGACAGGCAGTCAGTCAGACAGTTAGACAGTCAGACAGGGGGATGTAAAGACGTGGGCTGTGTTGGGTAGTGGGAACCAAAGAACTCTTTTACCCCAGCCATTAGACATCAATCAGTCATTAACTCATCCATTCACACATTCTCTCTTTCATTATTCCACATTAAAAGTCACAGGCTTTAACAAATAAAGTCATTCATTCAAAGATTCATCGTGGTGGGACTCCACAGTACATTATATATGAAGTGTCCGAACTATACAGCTGATCCTACACTGATGTCAGACACTTTTGTCCAGCTGTTTGCCTCTTTTATCAAAATAAAAGTCACACAAATGCCAGCTGCCTTTGTGAATGACATTAAGAATAAAGAGAGAAGATGTGACCTCTGGGAAGGTAATGGGGACTCTAGAATAGCTCCAAGGGATGAAATTCTCTTTTAAGGAAGTTTAAAGACAAGCTTAGCAAACAGATGTTCCTGCATTTTTCATCCACCTAAAACACACTCTGACCCCAGAGAGTCGCCTAAATAACTGTGTTTGTTCAGAATCTCATGAACAAGATCTTTCTGCGAGCCAGTTTCAACTTGAAGCACATATTTCACCACACTGTAGCTCAGATGTGGACCTTTGTATCCATACACATCCGTCACCCTTAAAGACACAGCTGACCCAAAAATATAAGGTCTAGGTAATAGTGACACTGCTAGGATAGTTATAGGGAAAAATTGACATTTTAAACATTTTGTTACTAAATGGAAACGTTACGGATACAGCCTAAAACATTTTACAACTTAAAATTGTTAGCCTAAGCTATTGTATTGCTAAATCATACAGACATTTACCATGTCTTTGTAATCAATATTTTACAAAGCAGATCTCATATGATGCAGTCAGATTAAGCCTGACTGAGGAGAACTGGACTCAACTGGAGTTCTAGAATCAAGACAAACAGAACTGGAATTTGAGAACAGCTTTTATGGAAGACTGTAGATGAAACACAACAGTTCAACGTCAGCCTACAGACAAGCATCAACACGTGTTAAGCACACACCCATCTCTTCAAAGCAGCTCATTATTGACAGTTTGTGCTTCAACACTGCAGGAACTATATCAAATAAAAGTCAGTGAGTTTGTACAGGTGTGTTTAGAAATATGTCAAGACTTCTGGAAACCCTTGTGTAAAGTTCCTGCTCATAACACCACGAGATTCTTGCATCACACAACCAGTGTAATTATTCCTGACCACAAAGTAATAGAATTACTTGACTAGTACATTTCTTTACACTGCTTTCACTGTAGGACTAGTCTAGAAGATGACTAGTCTTAAAATGACATTCTGGCCACTTCCTAAAACACTAATAACTTAAGACCTGCTGCTTTTGACCCGTCACATATATTGATCCTATAGGGGGCAGTACAGCACCATGACAACACTTTACTGTTACAGTTTTTTAATATTGTAATGTAACAATCTTTCATAAAAGATTATGCCAGCATATATATTAAGAAATAATGTTTGTTGTTCTTTGAGATGGAATGTAATGCAAATCATGTTATTTGCTCACTACACAGATTTCATTGTACAGTAAGCTCAGATACTCACCACCAACTCTGTTTCGTCTTTTAAGGAAACTGTAAGATTGTGCTGTTCTCACCACAGGAAATGCAGCCCAGCAAAGTGTTAAGTGTCATCCGCATCTACAAACCTTCATTTCAGTTTTTTAGTTTTTGAGAGTTGCATCAGTCACTTGTACTCATTTGACTTAACCAGGTCTTTCTTAAAATCAGGAAAATCAAGTCTTTTAACAGTCTGTTACTTACTAAAAACAAACCTCCTTTTCTACTTTACGTGTCTGATACAGCTCTGTGTTCTTTGTTTGCCGTAGATTTTTTATCTTTTAATTTATTTTTGTTCACACAAAAAAGTTGTGACTAAAAATAAAATGTCACTCAACGTTATTATTGACAGTTATTATTCTTATAAGTATAGTTTTTATTTTTACAAAGAATGGCAACAGATATTATAACTTGCAAACTCAGACATCAATAAAAGAAGTTTAAGCAGGTGCATAAAGTTCCCGCCTCAGCATTTTAGATTTTTAGTTTTAAAATGCAGTGCAGCGTGACTGTTCATCAACAAACATTATATACGTTACTTCACTCTTTTCAACAGTGTTTCCTGTTTTCAACAACTTTGTCCTGTTTGTAAAGTGGTTAAGAAACATGGTTTTTTACAGAGACAGGTGAAAGTGTTAGAAACAGGATTTCTGTATGACATGTGGTCTGTATGAGAATCTGTTTAAGAACACTTACCACAAACACTCGCACACACTCTGGCTTGTAGGTAGGAACGTCGGCAAACTTCGGATTAATTTGTTATAATATTTACCTCGCTGTGACAGTAAACAGGTCCACGAGAGCACGTTTATCCCATACCGGTTTACCCGATGAACCTGTTTCTTTTATTTACCATCTCCTGACCCACATTAAACTAGTCACCTCATTACCATACGTTTGGTTCTTTTCAAACTGTCTGCATGTCCTCTTATTGCTCGGTGTGTGTGTGTGTGTGTTTACTCCAGAGTGAGAACTGAATTGTTTTGTGGTTTCTGCTTTCATATAGAGGAAGTGTTCATGTAACTGAAGAACTGAGGTAAGGTTTGTCTTTAGCAAGACGTTTTTTGCCTCATTTAATACTTAGATGCTTATCAGCTTGTTCATTTCTGCCTGTATTTTAACACGCAGGTGCAGCACATACATTTTTAAGGGACAGATATAAACTTGGTGCATTTGTGATACTGTTATCTTATTGTAAATATTATTTGTTTCTTTACAGCTCCCAGGAAAATGAGCTGCTTCTGTCTGATGAAGAGTCAGTGGAGAAACTTGGCATTTTGGAGCCTCTTTTTTGGGAAGATGGAAGATGGTGATAGAGGGAGTTTAAATCAAGACCCTGAAACAAGATTGATACAAATTAACTTTCTGATCTATAGTTTAAATGTTACAGATTTCAGTCTGGAAAATGTTCATTTATAAACACTTTAAATAAACTATAAACCAGTGGCTCTCAGCTGGTAGTCAATTTTCTTTACAAGCCCATGTCATGTTAATAATTAAAGCTGCAGTCTGTAACTTTTTTGATTAAAAATGATCAAAAATCAGTTATTGAGCAAGTTCATGACAGATCAGTGTTTAACACAAACTCTTTATCTCACCCTGAATCTCAACTGTAAGTTTATAATAATCATTCATAACAGAGTGATCGGGTGATTTCACTGGAAATGTTTGTTTGTAAACAGAAACAAGAAGATCCTGTTATTATATCACATGTTCAGGTTCTGTAGATGTTGCTTGTTCTTACAGAAGTTGTTCAGAATTTAAACATTTATGTTAGGAAATAACTCTGCAGTTTAATGTTTTAAACAGGGATGGCAGTAGAGAGGCAGTGCAGTGTAGTGGATGTAATCTCAGTCTAATACTCTAGTCTAATGTCTCTTTTTCACTTGATTACCATCAGATGTCATATTCAAAATCTGCTCTTACAGAACAGGTGAGGAAAGATTAGGTGAGTGTGTAGATGGTTCTACTGGCCTCGTGTGTGAAGAAGGAGTTCATCTCCTGCAGCTCAGTATGAAAGTATGGAGTGATCATCTCATGTCTGAGGGATCTTCTGTGTCTCCTTGTCTCCTGGAGTTCTTGTCTGATTGTTATATAAACAAACGGTGTATGTGTGTCTCCTGGAACATGTGAAACCGAAACCTTTAAACCAGATGTTTTACCTCTGCCTGTTGATCCTGTTTTCCCACAGAGATTTTTGCTTCTGCTTTCTGCCACTATAGAAGCAGAAACGAGAGCAGATACAAAAGCTATTATTCAACACAAATGTTTTCAATAACATTTTATCCATGTTCTTTTATCTATAGATTTCAGTCCATTATTTAAGCAAACTAAACCACAAAAACGTCCTATGAACAGCATTGTTAGCTAAGGGTTTGTTTTATTATCTCTCATTCTGGTCTTCTGATGAGTAAAACTTCATGTGCACTGTGTACAGATACACAGATGATCTGTTGGTGGTTTAATAATGAGTAATACCTCTCTGTTAGCTTCTTCTCTGTGTTGTCCGGTGGCTTGTTGGAGTGTTGGGCTGTTTTTACTGCTTCAGTGTAGAGAGATGCCGCATCAGCTGAAACAGACAAACAAATCTGACTATAAGATCTTCCCAGCTAACAAGTTTAGGTTGTAAGAACATTTCCTAACGTTTCTGTACATCAAGTAAAAAAATGAATAAAAATTTGATGTTAATTTTGTGTTTATTTTAAAAGATCTCGGAAAATTGTTCTCGAAAACTCTGTAACATTTTTAAACGGTCCACTACTTAACATTATATATATGATACATCAAAAATGTTATTAAAAACATTTTACTCACATTACTGCAAGAATGTTTTTTGATAACTTTGAGAGAACTACAATCACACATTAGTGGCAGGATCATCAGTTTGGGACAGATTTTTTACTGTGTGTTTGTCTTATGGACCCCCACCACACCATCACTAACACTCAAGTTCCCCTTTGCCAACACCAAACCAGAAACACAATGGCCGTTAACTTTGATGATTACCCATAATTCATTGTGTTCTTCAGTATAACAATATACTTATGAAATTTGGGATTTTAGCCTTTTTATATTTTTTATATCTCTCTATTTTTGTATAATATTTGCATGACATGCCCTCACCTGATAAAGGCCTCGTCTCCATGGCAACTGGAAGATCTTCAGTGTCAGACAGAAACTAAAACAAAAGGTTTTAAATTTACATGAGTTATGCAAAGCTAATACAAAACAATATATAAATATCACCCTCATACCTCAGAACCTCAGATCAGACCTTGATAGAAAATAAAAGGTTTATTGTAAGAATGCTAATGAATGATGTTGAATTTTGACCAGTACAAGCTGCAGAAGATGATTCTGATGAATGTTGTCCCCTGCAGTTTGTGGATCGTTGAGTTTTATCTTCTCCTGTTGCTTCTCGCTCTCCAGCAAGTGCTTCAAATAAACCTGTTACATGAAACATCTCACTGAGCAGATCAATGACACAACAAACTGATCAGACGTGAAACAGTCTGTAATACTGTGGTTTAAAGGCACACAATGAACTTGTCATGGGAAGGTTAATACAGGTTAGTCTGAATAAAGAAACCTCCCAGCTAACAATTTTAGATTGTAAGAACATTTCCCTAACATTTCTGTTAAGTAACAAAAATGTTAAAGGAACATTCAATGTTTCAAATGTTTTGGAACGTTCAAAATATCCAGTTTGTTGGACATTGCATTAATGTTACTGTTAATTCTGTTTTTAAATGCTCCACTAGCAACTTAACAATAACGTTTTTGATATATAGCATGAATAAAGTTCTACTAACGTCACTGCAAGAACGTTTTGGATAACTTTGAGAGCACTTTTAGAGAACGTTAGCCACCGTTCTGAGAACGTTTCCTGTTAGCTGGTAGATGTAGTTCATAGTAATTAGAATTGGTGTGACAGGAAGTAGGAGCACCTTGATGTTCTCTTGCAGTTTCCTGCGCAGAACTTCAGTGACAAGTGGGTTCTGGATCAGCTGACGGACCAGCAGAACATCAGGACACTCCAAAACTGTCTGGACTCGAACTGAACTACACTTGGGTTTCTTCTTGAACTCCAGACCGCAACCAAGTGTGGTGCCAAAAGGTGGACCTGGAGTTTTCTTCTAAGGACCAAAGGTGGACAAAAATCATCCTTCAGGAAGACCTTATAAAGCACCTATAAACTAAATTCTCCATCACATTTCAATTGTGTGTCCCAGAAGTTCTACAGTGTTTATAATAATAAAAAAGTTTCTATTTTACCTCAGATGGATTAACTATAGTTACATATTACCTCTGATGAAGGAAACCACTCCCATTTCCTGGATCTGAGATGGGTGGGGATGATGTCATCATCTTGCTTGGATAGGAGCCAATGAGAGCGGTTGTCTTTCGGGCAGGGCCGTAGAAGAGAGATACCACACGATTCTGGAGAGAAGTAAATCAGGAAAACAATTCAGATCTCCATCTAGTACATTTAAATATGTCACAGATATGATGCTTAATGTTAAAAAATGTTGATAAAGGATTATTTTAAATGTTTTGATGTCAGAAAATGAATGTTTGGAAACTGTGTGCTGACCTCGTGACCCCGGCAGTGGGTCAGTGAGAACAGCGATGGCAGGGTCACTGTAAGCCGTCTGAAGAAGATTTTCCACATCTTCAGCTCTCAGCAGCTCTGAGGCTGATCCATCCTCATGTACCACAAACATCCTCAAAAGACAAACACAACCTCAAGTCAATATTTATAGCCTCACCTGAAATGCAAAAAACCTTATCTGAGGTTACCAGTTATCTGAGGTTTGCAGTTAATAATCTCTAGAAAAACACCGTCTTTAACTCTGAGTAACTCTGGGTGTTTATGATGAGGCGCTCACCTGGGTGGGTGTGTTTTAAAGACAAGTTCTGCTCCAGACTCTAATGTCTGATGTTCTGATCTGTGAGACGTGATGGTGATCTGACCATCTGCATTAACCTGCATACAGCATGAAAATCTTCTGATCTTCATGTTTAAACATCTCAGCTAACAGGAAATGTTAGGGAACATTCTTACAAGCTAAAATATCTGGTCTGAAGTCTGTGTGTTTACTGTAAACATTTAATGGAAAGTACTTGAAAGCGGTTTCCATCGGGGTCCGTCACATGACACAGAACATCTGCTCTGTGGTTCATCACATACTGACTGAGCGTATCAGTCTCTGATCCAAACTGATGAGATGTGTAGACTGATCCTCCAGCCTGATCAATGTGAAGAACACCACCAGAACTCAGATGAACCTACAGAGACAGAGTTCTTAAGATGAGGTCCATCCATCAGTCCATCCATCCATTGATAAACCCATCCACCCATCCACCTTGTATGATCCATGAGCAGTTGCACTGATGGAGGTTCCATCTCCAAAGAGAACTTCACAACTTCTTCCTCCACAATCCATCATCACCGTAGCAAACTCAGATCTCTCCACTCTCACCCACTTCTCTGCTGGAATCAGATTTTAAAGTGTTTATCTTCAACACTTTATAATGACAGTGAGATTGCACCAATTTCCTGCTCAGCATCAGACTCACACTGTTGAGTGTTCTTAAACGTGTGCTACCTGAGTTCAGATGTTGCTGTGACTCCCTCTGCTGGTAGAAGGTGGTGATACGCGTCCCGTCAGCATGTTCTACAATCACTGTTCCATCTTTCTTCAGCACAGACAGAACTTTGTCTTCCCGCGTGACCACAACCTACACATTCAACATTTGTAAAACACATCATGTTGTGAATCAGGGTAATTCTTGCTCAATAACTGATTCATTTGGAAATATTTCAGTATACATTTGATATATTTTAAAACAATTATTTGTCATGTCTGTGTAAATGATGAATAACACACATGACTGTACTTACTGTCCCACTGAAGGGGTCTGTAGCGTGATAGGCCAATATGGGCTGTACTGTAATTTTTTTCCCCGCCACAGAGGCGACTCTGAGGCCGGAGGGGGTCGTGGTGGTCCACGTACCTCCTGTAACTTCAAAACTGTGTGTTGGCTTTTCTTTATCAACAGAGTTTTGTTGCTCATCTCGTGCATTCACTGTAGAGTCAAGTTTACCTGCAAATTAAAACACAACTCACCTGTTCTTTAGGTTTGTCACAAAATAAATTCTAATATTTCTGTATATTCTAGAAGATGTTTTATGATTTTTTGGGGCCTGTTAAAAGCATGAAACACAATTATATTTTTTTCTGCCTTTGGGCTTAGAACTTGGAACTGTAAAGTTTGTTACCTTTCTTGTCTTTAATGTCTCTGGTGTCCACTGCTGGTTCTTTGACAGACTCCACATCCTCTGTGGGTGTCTGAGGAACCAGAACACACACTGGGCCTGAATCCGGACTCTCACTGACAGTACCGTCTGCAAACAGCACCTGAAACACACACACACACACACTTCCTTGCTTGTTATACTGTATTATGAGACCTTTCATTACGTGTATAATTTGTGGTCACACCAATATAAATGTGGGAACAATTGCAACTTGTTATGAGTTGTATAATGTTGTATAAGTTAAACAGAATAATTCATTGACTGTGTGAATACCTCAGTGGATCCATTTGTCATGTGTTTAATGACAGTTCCTGTGCAGGTGATGACCCTGGAGATCTCAGTATGTGTGCTGAGGTCAGATTCAGACACTGAGTTATAATATCTCTGCTGTATCAGCAGAGATCGACGGCTGGAATGATGGTCTGTAAAACACAGATAAGCTCTTACAGCTGCTGTCTGCTGCTTAAAGGCAGAGAAAAACTATTTCACACTAAAACAGCTCAGACCAGTTGTTCAATCTGAACAACTGCTTTAACTCAAACTCAACGGTTTCCAAAATATATTTAACTCATCTGTTATATACTTGCTCAGCAAAAAGCTTTTTGTTCATTTTTTACAAAAAAGCTACATATTACAGCTTTAAATATATCATGTTTTATCCAAAATAACACATTTTATCCAAAATGACAAAATTCATGTTTATGTACTGAAGCTGTGGTTTGTATATTAAAGATACAAAAGAATCAAAGTATTTCTTTTACCTGCTAAATTCTTACAATCAAAGTTCAGGACGAGTCCGTTGGGAACTGACACATGGAGACTGAGGAACGCTGGAGAGGAGAAACTGTCTGTGGGGTCACACTGTCCCTCAGGGGGCATGACCTGAACGTAAGGTTAACACACTGTTAAGTCAGACAAAACAAATTACATCATGATACAACAGTGCCATGTTTTACTAGTTACAGGAAGACTGGTAATCACGCTTCTAATTAACCAATGTTTTTATTAACACTCTTTTGTCCAGTCACCTGCTGCTGCAGCTGGTCTGAACAGGAACTGGGCTGTGTGTGAAGAGTTTGAGCTCTTGACTCTTTTGAGTTGGTGTGAATGCAGGACAGCTGAATGCCATTGACCAGGACAGCATAGAAAGAGACGTGATTCTCACAACCTGCTTGGACTACAGGAGCATCTGCAAAAGACAAAACCAATCTAAACAATATCTGACGCATGATATTCAAACTCCTGCAACACACACCTGATTCATTCAGCGTATCAGTATCTCTCAAATCATCATGTTTTTTCTGTCTCTCTGAAATGTGTGTGTAGAAGTGATGGCCATCCTTCTTTATACATATCTTCATCTGTTTCAACCCTGAAGATGAAGACAGACGTGTTTAAAATCATGAATGTGCTACAGCACTATTAAAACAGATGTGCAGGTAATATATGTTTGTTTATTTGGATTCTCAAACCTTGTTTGAAATGAAAATTCTCCACATCTATTTGTCCTCCATCACAGGGAAAGACAGACTGAAGATTTCCAGTGACCTGCACAAGTTTCCCGTTTAAACAGTATCCTGTGAAAACCTGAACAAAAAACACTCACATTTAACAGTAAAATTATGACTATATGATTACAATATGATTATGAATATATGAATATATTATAGAATTACTTAGTTGCATATAATCATGTAATTTAAGCAGAAACACAATAGTTGTTGTGAATATTGTATATATTTATATTATATTATGCTGTTGAGGCTTTTAAAGTAATAATTTCAGACGTTTGTTGTCACATCTGAGGGGTCTTCTGGTGTGTCTGGAACATCTTTGCTCTCCTCTCTGGCCAGTGTAGCTGAGCTGGGGGTTTTGGACACATTCTCTCTGCTCTTTCTTGAGAAGATCGGGGTCTTCTTGCTCTCTTTTGCAGAGTCAGGACCCTCTCTTACTTTCGGTGTGGCCTTCCCTCCTTTCTCTTTCTCTTTCTTGATCTTTTTTGACTGTTCCTCCTCTTTTAATCTCTCCTGCTCCAGTTTCCATGCCTACAGTGAATATGTGCATATTTACATACAATCATACATATTTACATACAATCATACATATTTACATA
>JAZGTK010019067.1:0-11553 GCA_036877625.1 Ambastaia sidthimunki | reverse complement strand
CCTTCATAACACAACACAGAATAACCCTACAAAACACAACACAGTATAACTCTACATAACACAACACAACGTAATCCTTCATAACACAACACAGAATAACCCTTTATAACACAACACAGTATAACTCTACATAACACAACACAGTGTAACGCTACATAACAAACCACACAGAGTATGACACAGCATAACACAGCATTTATAGTATTTTATAACACACAATGCAGCACACAAAACCGAACCACACACACATATTTTTAAGAGCACAGAACAGTGTAAATGTAAAATGTAACAGTGAATTACACTGAATTACAATTCAAAATAAAATGAAAGACATAAAAGTATAAAAATATTACATTTAGCAGATGCTTTAATCCAAAGCAACTTACAAGGTGAGGAAAACAATGAAGCGATAAATCATTAGAAAACAATAACATCAGCTGTACACATGTACAATTTTACCAAGAGTACAACATTTCAATGCTTGATAGAAGCATTAAAATATAAATCTTAAATCAAACTTTCACAGTTCAAAACCGCAGCACAGCACTGTGCAAAAATCCATATAACACAACAACACATAACAGTAACATAATACAGAAAACAACATAATACAAAAACAGCACACACACATGCACAGGCATACATAAGACTCTGGTCAGTGGGGTTCTAGTAAACTTTGAATGAAAGAATACAGTGTGATGCTGCACACCAGACTTTTCCAGGATGTTATACTCATGTCTTATTCCCTCCTGAGTGGAGGGAGGCAAAACCTGAGTGAGCATTCACCAAGAAAATATCATTTCCTCCCCTGTCAGAACAACTGAAGACACATCTTGATGTTGTGCTTTTCTCCTGTGTCAGCTGCAAGGCCCTCAAGGTGACAGCAGCCTGGGGAGAGAGAGAGACAGAAAGAGAGAGAGAGCGGCTTCCCTGGGGGGAGAAGTTGCCTCTGGGCCTCAGAAAGCCTATTTACAACAAGCTGTGTTTGTTACTTTCATAAAAAAAGCACAGAGCTTTTCTTCTCTCCTTGTTTTCTTGTGCTTTTGGCAGGAGGCTGTTACTGTATAGCACCAGGTTCCATTGTGCTTGACCGAGTACTGAAAGCAGAGGGAGGAGGAAAGATCACATTCTTTCATTTTGTGACCTTATGTGTGTGAGACCACAGTCCACATTTTGAGACCTTATGTGTCTTTTGTAAGAAAACGAGGGCCCAAAATGTGTCACATGATTAAGCAAACATTCAAGTTAACTTTTTCCCATAACTGTGTAATCATTTATATATAAGTTTAGCTATAAATGAAATCAGATATTAATCAAGTTATACATTTACATTTATTCTTTTGGCAGACGCTTTTATCCAAAGCGACTTACAGTAAATTCAAGGTATACGTTTTTATCAGTACTTGTGTTCCCTGGGATCGAACCCACAACCTTTGTGCTGCTAACACAATGCTCCACCAGTTGAGCTACAGGAACACTGGCAGTTGTTAAATAAAAGGCACAGGATTGTGGGATATTATAGATACAGGAAATCAACTAGATGAAAGTATCTTGCCAGACAGAATGTGATGTGTTGGATTGATACACTGAGCATGGTGTGAAGGCAGCATTTTGGACACAGCCTGTTTCTTTCTTCAGCAGTAATGTCACAGAATGTGCGCAACCTTTGATCCTCAGCTGTACTCCATCAAGTTCAATCAGAGTACTGAAAGCAGAGGGAGGAGGACGCTGACCCCGTTTGTCATCATCTATTGGCCTGTGCACATCCCACATATTGAAGGAGTGGACAGAAAATCAATAAATAGGACTGAGCTGCCAAGGCCTGCAGGGAGCCCTCTCTCCATTTCTCTCATATGTATATTGAATAAAAAATGCAAAACATAGTTGAATGGTTAAAGATATGCATCCTCATTCAATTTTCTATATTGACTTGCCATATTACTTGTGCTTTCAAATTTTAAAAATTAATGTGAGAATCACAAGTTTTGACATGTCAAGCCAAAAAACTGTTCAGAAGGTCTCCAGAAAGACATGAAAATGAGAGAGAAATGTGCATTTCATGTGACACAAGGCTTCCCTTGCAACCATAATGTCAAATTAACACAATCCAGTTGAAGGACATTAAAATTACTTGAACAATACAATGAAGACATTTTTCATGCACCTTAATATGCTCTCACCCTCTCACACACAATAATAATGTTGTCAGTGCAGATGGTCCCCTGAGATGATGCTTTGTCTCTGCTGACAGAATGCTCTCCTCTTTCACCTGCAGGAACAGAAACAAAGCCACTCAAGGTCAGTGACTCCTTGACAACCGTTTAATCTGCAAGGTCTTATCATTTCATTACCTGTCCGCATCAAAAGGCCCTGTTGTTTTCCCTCAGATTCCATTGCCATAGTAACTATTGATTTATTGTTTAGAGGCCAGTGGTTCTCGGATGATTTTAGCTTTTGATAGCACTATATTACAAGCAGCTGCACTTTGGACCAGACTGGTCTCTGTTTCAGTGTGTGTGTGTGTGTCTGTCTGTCTGTTTTGATAGACGAGACCAGGTGGCTAACTCAGCAGAGTCAAGATGACCCAAACAGAGAGATCCAGAACTAGGGCTATGTCTCATTTCATTTCCTAGTCCCCTATGATTTGAACCAGTATATTGTTAACATAAATTCAGGCACCAGAAAGCATGTTCATCCACTAAACATTAAGAAACCAATGACTAAATTACCTGTAAAATGATTATGAGGTTGCTGTTTGGACATCGCTAGTAACAAGAGACACAGGACGGTAAATATACACAATCTCCATCTCGGGAGTGGAGCCAGTGGCATCCTGTTCATTTCTGTCTTTCTTCTCTCTTGTCTTTTCTCCCACAGATATAAATCGTAATCAGCAGCGTACATCAAATGGAAGCGTTTGCACAGCCACCTAATAAAAAGCAAATAAACCACAAAGGCTGAGGGACGCTGAGGAAAGATGCATCAGGGAGAATGTGATGTGACATTGCTTATGATAAATACAATAATTCTGTGTTTTAATGTAAAGTATAAAAAGGGTTGGGAAGAGAAAGGTTGAATATGTGTTAGAGATCTAAACAGATCCTGAGATCTTCAAATGTGGCAGATCAGGAGGAACCCAATGGCAACAGGAACTTTTAGAGAGGACAGGTAAAAGAAAACCACAGCTTCAGTTACATATCAAAAGCTTTCTACTTCTTTTTTATGCACTTCCTGTAGGTGATACCGGTCACCTCTGAATTGAATTTAATACATCTTTAGGTGTGGTTCCCTCTACATTTCTCTATCCTTCTCTCTTATTTTTTTAATGAATTTTAAAAAAAATAATGAATTTTGAGTTGTTTGGGGTAATGGGTTTGTTCTGGTTATTTACATGTATTCATTGACATTTTTTGTCAACTTATGCTGTTTTATGTCATTTTTGAAATTGCCCAGTAAAGAATAGTGTGCATTGCACTGCAGAATGGGTTCGGATTTCAGAATTGGAATTGTTGTAAAAGTTTACATCAAGATCCTTAGGAGGTTTGTTATTTTGTGCTCTTAAGTTGTGTCAAGTTTAATGTTTTTTCAGGTTCAGGTTATTTACTATTATGACAACTCACTGCCTGATCTGAATCCATATTTCATAGCTGGGCATTTAGTACCGTGGCAACGGTCTGCGGGGGCCAATGAGGACGCAGTGGGGAGCTCCAGCTGTGCAGCTCAATTTACCCATGTGCCTTCACCAGGAACTTGACTTCCTGCTGGGGAGAAGCAGCAGGAGATGGGAGTGAACATGCAAACCTCAGATACAGACATCAACAAACATACACACAATGAAAGCGCTCTCCCTTTACATTTTGTAGCCAAATCTCGCATTCATAAATCAGTCATGTGTTTCACGTTAAACACATACTCTACTCACACACACAGACCAAATCACGTTTAAAGCCTGCAATTAGGTGAGAATGTTTTCAGAAATACAGTCTTTTGACGTTTTATGCTTTTTTTATTTTAAGTATTCACTTTTTGACTTACACTTGGTTTATGACACAGGAAGACAAATAAAAACAAGTCATCATGTCTTATGCAATGTCGGTAATTAGTAAACTAGACATTTGAGATTAGACATCAATTTGGTAAATTAAATTCTTTTAAGCATGTTTCAATATTTTTACTAAAAACTACAAAATCTTTTGCTCTCTGCCTCAAATAACTTTTACATGCCTGACACACACACACACACACACACACACACACACACACACATGGATGCACAGAATGAAGATGGAGATCCTGACAGCTGGCCAGATGTATTTTTACAATCTAAGTGTCACTTACTCCAGATCCAATTATAAACTGCAAACAAAATGAACGGACAAACAAATGTCTTCTGTTTCTCATTGTGTGTCAACCCCAATTCGCATCCATTATACATATTAGTGAATAATACAAAAGTATTATTTTAGTTTATCTTATTATTTTAACAGTTTGTCTTGATACAGTCTCCCAGACATCTTGTTTAATAAACAAAAAGTGAAGCTACTCTGTCTCCTGCAGTGGCTCCTTTGTAGCCGTTGCTGTCTCAGAACCATTAATTGTGACTAACGGTGGAGACAGTAATCCTGTGCAGCTATTACTTGCTATGCTTGCTATGTTAATTGCTATGGCCCTGATCAACAGGCCCTGCACGGAGGCAGGTAATGCCCAGAGCGGCAGCCATATTCTTTAAAAGGACAACAGAAACAGAGTCAACACTGCCCACAGTCTGTCTGTACAGCTGCCTGCTTTGAAGAACAAAGCATGTAAATATTGCATCTCCAAGCTGAAATTGAAGAAGAGATTGTTAGGGGTGAGCTTTAGTGTGACTAGAGGAAAAATTTAGCTGTGATACACATAAAGAGATTATATTAAATACTGAAGCGCACATATTTACCCTCAGCTGGGATAAATGTCACAGAGAATGATAAATCCTTTAATATTTAGTAAAAAAAAATTACTGTCCTACACTAAACATTCTCTCTGTAGTAAAATATTAATAACCTTAAAAAGGTTGTCACTTTTTAAATGGTAATACAGAAGCATCTAAATATAAATTGAAACAAAAAAGGTAATGTAAAATTGCATATTTTTAAAAAATGTATAACTTGTGCTTTCACAAATTTTTGAAGCAACCCTGACCCTAATTAATGCAACCTAACCCTAACTAACAAACCTACAAAGCTTTGCTAAATCACTTTCAAACAGGGAACAGTGAACACACACATGCATGCACGTCGCCAGGAGTGTTATTTAAAGGTCTGATTCTGTTCAAACGATAGCACAGGTGGGCCTGTAGCTGGCTCATGTGATTCAACATTTCCTAAGAGAAGGAACAATACATTTAAAGCTTCAATCGCCAGTAGTCATCTGTCTAAATGTGGCCTAATCCATTTAGACTTCAGTTCCCCAGAGAGCACCTTGGTAAATAGAGAAAACACCTCAATTATGGATGCAAGAGTGGGAATGCAGAAAGAGGCATATTAAGAGATAACTGCTTTAAAGTCACAGTAAGAAAGGAAACTCACACGCTGGGCTGATCTCTATTCAACAGGGTATGAGAAAATGTCAGAATGTCACCCTTTGGCTTTGGGCACCTTCTCTAGAGAAGCAAAGATGGAACAAAGACCAGAGGTAAAATCTGACCCAAATGCTGAAGAAAATAGCTTATGTCACCCTTCCGCCCCATTGCACAAAGCTGTCACCCCAACAACCCCTCTGTTTCATTTAAAATCAATACAATGATGTGCCTGTGTTTTTAGGACACCACTTATCTGTGCTCTAATAGCTCATAATGCATTAATTCCACACTTAATTTAACAGCCATGCACATTTGTTCCCTCTCGCACACTAACCCCCCTTTCTTGTGTGCAAATGTGATGGCTGTGGAATGAAACGGATCCATTATGCACGTGTGTCTGAACATAGCGACCTGTATCACAGCTGGCTGTCGCTTTATTAAGTACTGCACCAACACACTAAATACACACTTCCTGCACTGATGCCCAGTGAAACCATAGATCTAGAAAAAAAAAGGCCAGATCCAACCTGCAGTTGTCACTCATTGCACAGAAAAGCCTCTGTTGTGCGCTAGAGAATAAGACCTCATTTCTTTACTGAAGGAGTAGCTCTGGAGTCCAGTGTCAAGTGTAGCCCTAAGAGCAGACCAGCTGTAATTTGGAATGAGGCTTTTGTTTGAGACCTCATCTGTAAGGGCTGCTACCATGGCGATTGGCAGAAATGATGAATAAGTAATTGCTCTGTAATTATATTAGAATGGAAGCTGTTTCTCTTCACTAGGAGGCACAAGCATTGCTAAAACTAACATGTTAATTAAAACAACACATAACAAGAATAAACAATGGGTATTTTACAGAAATAGTTCACCTTAAAAGGAAAGTTTGGTTATTATTTATTCCGCCTCATGGTGCTCTGATCAGATCATGACTGGTCATTTGTTTTCAAGACAAAACAAGACAAAAATCCAAAATGACCATTAAAGTATCATCAGCAGAGCAAGCAACCTATTAAAATACATAACAGCTTTGAGTAAGGAACAAGACTGAAATGTTATTTTTTTATATGTTGTTTTATGTTGTATATGTTGTTATATGATGTTTTTTGTCATTGTAACAGTAATTGTTAAAAGTCAAATACATTTTAACATATTAATAGTATTTGTAAAAAAAAAAAAAAAATCTCATTGTAACACATTGTATTTAATTACAGTGAAACAGACCTGTTTACTGGACTTGATTAACAGTGTTACTGAAGTATTAACCACACATAATACCAGAACCTGCTGTAAAAGGTAAAAAGAATTATCATGGACCATAGTGAGTGAATGAAACGACAACAGAGTGACGTGTGGTGCAAACACTACTTCCGCAATTGTCCATGCATGTTGCCATGGTTTCTACAGTGATAATGTCATTTCTTTCTCACATAAAGCTATTTAATGGCGTCAGAAGATTTGGAATATAAGATGTGTTGTATTTCAATGAAACCAATATGGTGGGAAAAAATGATGTGGCATCCCCCAAAAAAAATCGACTTTTAGGTTTGACAGAAGGCAGCAAGTTATACAGGTCCAAAATGATGACAGAGTATTATTTTTGGCTGCACTATTCCATTAATTTAACAGAAAAAAAGGCATACTTATATTATTAGGTGTCACTGTAGTAATATCAAAACATCAAATTCACTGTAATAAATTGCAAGATAAATTTGCTTTACTTATAGTTCAAAACATCTTTTAAAGAAATGCAAAGTGAAACATTTATATGTAAAATATGCAATATAATATATGCACATGATGTTGACTTTCCTATTTAAAGGGAGTCGTCCTCTTACAGATGGGTCTAGACTACATAAAGACTTTCTTTAAAGTATAATGTGAAAATTTCTTTCATCTTATTACAGAAACATCTGGAGGATATTTGAGACTCTTTTCTCCATTAGTTCACTTGACTCTGGAGAGACAGCATTCAGCAAGGCCCTGTGCTATGGAACACCCACCACTGGTGTGAAAGACATACCAGGACACACATGAGCACACAGCTGAATGCTAAACAGAAAAGAAGCAGCATTTACACCAGAACCAAAGAAAGTCAAGAAGAACAGATGAATGCTGACGTGAATACAAAGACAGACAGACAGAGTTAATGTATTTGATCAGCTTTTTGCATTTTACAACTGAGGCTGAATCACTTCAACTCAACTGTGTGCTTTTCTTTCTGCTTTTTAAACAATATCCTTCACACATGCAATACACAACGTAAAGAAGCTCACTGTTATTATTACAGATTATGTGAACTCTAACCTCTGTGACTCACATGAGCACCATAACTCAGTATACCAAGAGGATGCCTGCTAAGCTCTAAGCACTGCACCACAGTTCTGACCTTTCTGTGCTTTTTAATTGCTCTTTTTTCCTTTTTTCTACACCCTCTTTTTTCTTGTCTCTCACCATATGTATGGTGAGAGCCATATGTAAATGACCCAGACTGCTTGACCTCTGAGCAGTCCATGTTCATCCCAGCTGCTTGACCTTTAACATGTTCACACAGCAGTCCTGAACAAAGGTTACTTTCCTTACAGAACAAAACCACAAGCGATCTGTCTAATCTGACATCTCACATCCAGCTAACCAGAGGAGTTTTCTCTCCCCTTCTTTCTCATCCCTGTATAACACTGTCTCAGCTTTGTGCTGTTTGAGAATATGTCTAGGCACATATATCAGCAATACTGAAAACATTACGAATGGCCAGTTTTTCCATTTGCAGAGGCTGTTGTTTACTTTATTTATGGTAGCATTTAATATGTATGTATGATGAGGCATAACTACTCTGGTAAACCACAGGGTGTTTTGACTTTTGCCTTACATGGGAACTGGGTCAGTGTCCGGTCACACTCAGATCTGCAGATACTGTAGAGCATGCATTGATTTTCTGCCTAAAGCAATGAATTCACTCATATGAGTATTCGTCAACCATCTGACAGATCGGGTAATGAGATAAGAGAGGGGGGGGTTCTACTGGCTAATAACATACTTGCAGACACAACAGCTGAAGAACTTAAAAATAAAAGAAGAATAAATTCTTCTTTTAGAATAAACACTAACTGAAGAATAAATCAAATGGGCTAATGTTCAAAATGTTTCTTAAATGTGACACCAAGCTCACATATAAGATATGGAGCATGTTAAAACATTACAGACATTTAATTCTGTGGCGTGCAAGTATGCCTTGTTTTGGCCACACTGGCAAACATAGCATTCCCAGAATCCACTGCAACAAGGTCAATCAAAAGTACCTCCAAGATGGCAAAGAAGATGAAAAGATCAGATTGATAAGATTAAAATGATCAGTATGTATCGAGAGTTTGTAAGGTGCTGCTGTCTAGCCAACACACACACACACACACACACAGTAACCCTCTCCTTGTGTCTGTGAAATATAAGAAATCATTATATAAGAAATATAAGAAAATATAAGAAAGATAAGAAATCATTAAAAAGAAAATGGGGTGAACAAACTGTTTCGATAGGGTCAAGCAACAGTTCAAGCAAGATTATTTTTTTCCCTGATCCCCGACATAATCTTAGCCAAAACAAAAGTACAAGAAACACACTGAGGAATTGAAACTACAGGTTTTTAGTCCAATAAAATAACCTTCTGGCAAGAAATGAAAATGGATGAGAGGCAGGAAATGAAAGATAAGAAGGATTTGAGATTCCACATTGTTTTAAACTCATAAAGTAAGATAAGCACTGCTAGAGACATGTGACTCCACGTGGAATACAGCTCAACACAATCAGTTATATGAGTTTTACTCATAATGTACAGTATGAAGTGACTGTCCTGTGAAAAATCTTAGTCTGTTCCACATACATACATACATACATACACACATACACAATGACTTTTTAATTATTTTTAATTTTTATATACATACATAATTTTTATATGAACTTTCACTTTAAATATACAATCAATATTACCACTTTCTGACCTGTTAATGAAAGGATATTTCACCCTATATTTTCTTTAAATTAGTTACATTCAGAGACTAAATTTGAGTGCCACTCCTTGTCAGCTCTGTGTCACTCAAAGTCTTCTGGCTCTTATGAAAGTCTACGATCAAAGAAACAATACACACATTTTCATTTAGCTGTTAGCTGAAGTTGATTCAGCCCAGAACAAAACTCTGGCTTACCCTTAAATCATGGCCTTCTAAGGATGCAGTTTACTAAACTGCACTACAAACTTTAAAAGCTGTAGAGAAAGCAAACTAGCTTAATTTACTCCCTCTAAAAGTCGTGACCTCCCTCTGAGAACTTGCACACTCATTCTTGCTTGCACATGGTAAGCGAGTGTGACACAAAAATCTGCAAACATTACGAGGTGGCTGCACAATTTCTGCAGGGGAGCATTATGCCAGGTTAAACTTCAATGGTATGTATATGATTCCCTCACTCCAGGGCGCAGACACGCTTGCCCACTTTCCTACATTAGGCTGATCCTCTGTGCTATGTGGAGCTCAGGGTGGTCCTGTTTTCTTCAGATCTCTTTACACTAAAAGGACAGTGCAGCTCAAAAGCCTAAAATCTCCTCTGCAGGGTTCCTATGAATCAAACATGCTCCTCTGTCTGGTTCTCTCCAGAGTGTAAGGCATTAATAATTCACCCAGACTGCAGGCTGCCTGACCTGACCCGCCTCTCCTCTGCCCCCAGCAAGAGACCAGAGTCTAGCACACAGTCAGGAAACAGTGGAGCAGCCCACCTTCACCCCAGTCACACTGCATTACATTCACATATACACATAACCAGATGGATGACTAGAGAGAAAGAGAAACATAGTAGCCCACTGAGATAAGAAAAATAGAGAATGAGAAACAGAAAGCAAAGAGAACAGCAAGGAGATTAAGGGAAAAGTAGAAAGAAAGATAAAAAATGCCTTAGCCCAGAGCTGAAGGCAGCAGTAAAAATCAATTTGTATACACAGTTCCTCATGAAAACAACCCATCTTCATCTGGGAGGCGTGAGCCTGAAATATGTGACTGTCTGCCCATGTAAATTAGCTGCTTTGAACTGTTGTGTGGCAACGCGTGACAAAGCTGGACAGAGGGCTAATTCAAATAAGCGAAACGCTGTGCTAAACACACACACAAACACAGCAAACCATAAATCATGGTCCGGAGAAATAAATGGCTGGTCAGTGGTGCAGGACACACCAGCTGGCTGAAAGCACCAGGGTACTGGCGCAGGGATAGTGGCGAGCAGGGTGGCCGAGTCGCACTTTGCGTAGGCCAGGATAAAGAGAAATGAGGTCCATCTCCAACTTCCTATCTCTCCTTGGGCTGTACAGCAACACATAAAGAATGGTCTTGCAAAAAATGGTTCTTGAAAAAAACTCATGCATGAAAGAAAAGATTCATATAAAAAGAGACTCCACAAAAACAATGATTCTAAATTGTAATGCTCCAAAGCCTAGTGAGCTAATAGGTAGCATGAAAGCTTCATAAACTATATTTACACTGCTATAGTGCCCCACAAGCTACATTTGAAGTGCCAGTTACACAGCAATTACCGCCACTTAAATAATGTTAAAAGTTAGGTATACAATTGTGACTATAGAAACATAAAATAAGCAAAATATAACACCTTTATGAAACATGCCCTATCATGACAATAAACCAAGTTTAAGCCAGAATGCACTTGACACTACAGGCTGAGATGGTATAAGTGTCTTTCACTGTCAGCTCAAAATCACTAGTGGCCATTCTTATGAACGTCACCAATATACCTTCATATATGAACATCACATATATACCTTTATACATGAACATCACGTATATACCTTCATACATGAACATCACGTATATACCTTCATGCATGAACATCACTTATATACCTTCATACATGGACATCACGTATATACCTTCATACATGGACATCACGTATATACCTTCATACATGGACATCACTTATATACCTTCACACATGGACATCACTTA
>JAZGTK010019066.1:0-11554 GCA_036877625.1 Ambastaia sidthimunki | reverse complement strand
AGAATTATGATTCTGTATTGTGCTTGATCTGTTTTTCAGTATTTTAGCTCAACTTCATACATTTTAACCAATGAACCACTGGCTTAGCACTGTTTAGCTACAACTGTGTGGTGGTTGACCACATTCAGTTTAAATAGCTCAAAACCACAGACTAACTACAATATCCTTAATAGGATATCCACAAATACACATTTGTGTTGTAAAAATACATGCAAATAAATAATGTCTAAATAGGTAAATAAGTCATGTGGCTTTCACCCACAATTAGTGAGGACTGCCAACGTGTTAAAGTGTGTAATTGAGATATGACAAGCATCCCCCATCCAGGCAGTATTTTGGAAAGTTATCCTGTCTGACTGCATTCTCTTCCTCCATAGACCTGTTCTCACAGCCCGGCAGCATTACTGCTACATCACGTCCTGTCAGCAACCTTTGTTTGTGTGTATAGGATTGATCTTCTTTAGTTAGTATTGCTGCCAGGAGACCAGACTGGTTTATTACACAGCTCTGTAGAATGCTTGATTCTGGTTGGTCAGTTGTGGCATACAGTGTTCAGTGGTTGGATATTTTTGAATAATAGCCATTGTGTTTAGCAGCATTGTATAATTGACCAGGCTTCAGATAAATGTGTTTTCTATATAGATTTGCTTGTGTTACTACAAGTAAGATAAATCATTTCTGCTCAAAGTAATATTTATTTCTTATTTATTTATTTGTTTATTAAGTTGCCATGTAGCTGACAGGTTGATATAAAATAAAGCACATATAAAATAAAACATACAATTTTTAATTTGGCCTCCTGAGGTTGATAATAAACATTTTCTAAAGGTTAAGCATATCCAGGCCCTGTTTTGCATCCTATTTCTGGAAGGTGCCTTTAACAATTACCAGATAAAGGCTGTGATGTTTTAATTCCTTTTTGAGTATTGATTTCTCAACTATTGCTGACCTGTCATAAGAAAGGATCCATTGCTGTGTTCTTATTGGCTGCTTTGCTTATTGGCAGACTGTAATAAAATTAGAAGGAAAACAGAGATACAATTAGTCATAAACTGTGTAATAAAAGCATCCTTGTTTATATAAGATATTGTTCATATTGCTCATAGAGCATTATTCAGTTGAAAGCATTTATAAGGGGGTAGGATTTGTTGTCCTCTTTCATTCTTGCTCTCTCTCTCTCCCTGTCTCTCTCTGTCTTTCTCTCTCTTTCATTCTTCACTGTTGGAGAGTTCAGGATGGAGATAGCGACAGTCCTGCACTCCCCTGCCTGCATTATTAATGAGTGGACATTTCTCCTTTCTGTGTGTGTGTGTTTGTCGTGCAGATGACTGAGCTAGTCAGCTGAGACGAGGAGATCAGGACCACTCTCCTCATATCCCTGCCACCTGCAACCATGAATGGTAAGAGCTCTGCTTTATATTTCAGTGTGTGTGTGTGTGTGTGTGTGTGCGCTTGCCAATGTGCTCAATAGAATGTGCGCACATAGAAAACCTTTGGCCTCCTAATGTCACTAGAGCATGAGTGTTTTCTATTCATCATCTGGCTTTCTTGTTTGTACAGTGTGTGTGTGTGTGTGTGTGTGCGCGCGCGCACATTGATTATTACAGGGACTGCGCTGCTCTCTCAAACACTGCAGCATGCTCACACATTTTTGTCTGTCAGCAGCTGATCTGTCACATCAACACTTTACTATTTAACGCCTTGAGCATGACAGCCTTTAACTTTGTATATATATTTAAGTCATATTTGTTTATGTTTATAAGCTGACATTTGAAAGGTTAAAGCAAACCATCCCAGCTGTAAATATTTCCACTTTCAACAATGTTCAGAATTTATAAATCATTGTTTATTGAAAGTTGAGTTGTTTATCTTGATTTAGGTATGTATGTTTTATTTTTAAAACATATTTTGTTTTTAAAACATAAGGAGGCAGTTGTGGCCTACTGGCTAATGAGTCAGGCTTGTAATCAGTAGGTTGCTGGTTTAATTCCAGTGCCGGCATGTAGCAACTGACGTGCCCTTGAGCAAGACACCTAACCCCCGATTGCTCCCCGGGCGCTGCAGTGATAGCTGCCCACTGCTCCAGGGGTGTGTGTGTGTGTATATGACTTGCAGTGTGTGTTTAATCTTCACCAGTGATAGGTTAAATGCAGAGGACACATTTCTGGTACAGTTTACGATATCTGACAAAAACATTTCACTTTCACTTTTTCAATTTCACTTTTATGCATTGAACCCATAAGTACATTCTGTCCACTGCTTAAGCAGACTTTAGGTTAGTAGCTTTGGTCAATGAGTGCCAGAACTCAAGGTGAACAACTGTGATCTGCATCACAGATTCTGCATCATATTGTGCAAATATTCATAAATTTAATCCTTCGTAATAGATTAACCATCTTCTTTCTCTTGTTTACCTTTAAGGTGGCCGAAGTATTTGGGCTATAACTCCAGAGGAGAGGGACAAACATGACCAGAAGTTTGACACCCTCTCCCCAGTGCACGGCTATGTGACAGGTATGTATTAGATAAGTTTGGCTGGTGTTCAGATGTGTGTTCTTCACCTGTTCCATCTAAATATGTTGTTTCATGCATTTAAAATGCTTTATTTTATACAGGCCTATTTAAATTCTTTTGAAGTCTATTTAAAATCAGTTTTGTAGACAAATAAAAATGGATACCTCATAAAGCTGGTGCAGAGATGAAATGTAGATGATTTTACTATTATCCTAAAATATTAAGAATTAGGAACTAGCACACTTTTGACTAGCAGTTTAAGAGTGTTAAAAATCTGTAAGTAAGGTTAAAGTAGGGGAAAAGTTTAATGTCACATGGTCAGTTGTGTAAAGACTGCCTACCTTCTTAAATGTTTTCCATTCTCTTGAAAAGTTTCCATTATCTCACTTTTCTCATATCTCTCATAGGAGAGAAGGCACGAAGTTTCTTTATTCAGTCGGGGCTTCCCCAGCCTGTGCTAGCTGAGATCTGGTGAGAAATCTTCACCACACAGAATCTGTTTAACACAAAACTGATATCTTGATAAAGAAGTCTTGAGTTTGTGTTTGTGTGTGTGTGTGTGTAGGACCCTGGCTGATATGAATAAGGATGGTAAGATGGACCGGCTGGAGTTTTCTATAGCCATGAAGCTGATCAAGATGAAACTACAGGGACAGAGTCTTCCTCAAGCTCTTCCTATCATCATGAAACAGCCACCTGTGCCAGCCCCAATCATGCCAACAGCACCTCTTGGTACACTGCCAGCTTACACAACAACCAGTCCAGCCAAGATCTGATATGGCATTGGGTTTTATTACACAGGGCTGCTGTTGCTAGGCTGTACAGGGTTAATTATTGTAATGACAGATTAGTGCTGATGTAAATATTACTGGTGCTTGGCTAAGGTGTGCATTGTATATTTAAGTGATAAGGTTCATTAGATTTTTTTTAATCGATCAGACTTACTATTTTCACCTGGCAGAAGATTAAACGAGTGAAATTTTTTTTTATTTCATCATAAGTGATGTAATTTACACACAGAATTATTAGGTAGCAACAACAGCCTTTTTAATTCAAGAAATCACAGAGGATGCAAAAACAATGATGTAAACTAAATTATTGGAAGTGGAAAAAAATGGTACAAAAGTGTAGATTATAGCGCTTTTAAGATACCAACCCTTTTGCAAGGAAAGCCTTAGTCCTCACAAGACACACTCTTGTTATGCAGGTGGACAGCAGGTGCACAGCTTGACAGCCACAAGCTGCAGAATCGTAATGTGAAACAGATGGTAATAACCATGACCTTCAAAGTGCACCAGAGCGAAACAAACTTGTTTTCAGGCTGTCAGATTTGTCTTGTTTCCTGGATTCAGTAATTGTAAAAATGAAAATTTGCTTTACATTACTGTTCTGCTAGAAAAAGTCATTTAAAAATCGCTGGCACAATTAACTTACTGAATTTTGTATACTGTTTTATAGTCCAAATGTGTCCATAACATTTGCCTGTTTGCTTTTGTAGGCATGGGAACGATGCCAAACATAGCCATGATGCCCAACGTGCCCATTCTGACCCCTATTCCAATGACCTCTCCTCTGACCACTATGAGCCCCATGCAGGGCATGACTTCCATGATGGGCACAGGGCTGTCCATCCCAGTGTTGCCTACCATTAGCACCCCAGCCCTGCCTAACGGACCCATCGGCATTCTGCAGCCGACCCCCATGTCTCTCAACTCAAGTAAGACATGCTGTAACATCTGTAACATTAAGTAAAAAGTAAAATCTTGTGGAACTGTATTGACTCCATTAAATCAGCTTTGTGGTTTTAAGTTCATGTGTGTAAAAGGACGTTTATAAGCTAGTGTATTTTTAAACATTGGCAAAATTCACTTTGCAGATGTATGCATTAAAATGCATAGACTTCCTCTTTAAGAAATAGACCAAAAATAATAATGACACATCCTGCACTACATAGATTTGTAATCTGTTAACAATACAATCTAATGCCATCTACAGCAGTCAAAGTAGCTTATTATTGTCAATGGTCGACAGAACTGATGCTTATTGACTGTTTAGAAAATGTGAATGGGAAAATTGATAGATTCCACCCAAACTATTTTTGGGTAAATTATATTTTTGGGTAAATTTCAGAACTAGGTTTAGATTATTATAATGTTGTAGATATATACTGTATGTTGTGTCATGGTGTATATGGTGAAAAGCCAATATGAGTCCCTGTGAATGCAGAGTGCAGTAGAGGTGAAGTGACAGTGATATGTTGAGTCATTGCTAAAATCAGCATTTCTGCTACAGTCTTCCTGCGTCAGGACTAGGTCATCTTGTACCTTTAAGAGTGTCATGATAATGAGCAGTATTTGCTTTATAAACTTGAGAGTATGATTGTTGATCCAATAATAGACATTGTTGTTCTAATAATATAGGCTGTAGTTCGCCTGTAGTATGTTGTTTGATTAATTTTTCAAAAGTCTTTAAAAGCCGCACTGTCTGTATTTTCTTTCACATGTTTGTGTTTTTCTGTAGCTCTCCCTCTGTCGAGTGCCTTTTCCTCCTCTCCGCTGGGCTTTTCAGTCACTCCCGTCAGCAACACCTCCTCCCTGCTGGATCTGGGTTCGAGCAGGTCAGAAACCCTGTGCTGTGCATCCACACATACATCTTGTAGCCTGTAATTAACTTATTACAGTGTCTGTCAGGTAGTGATGTTCACGCACAAATGACTGACCCGTGTGCTTCTCCTGTCTACAGCTCAAACTCCTCCTCCTCATTGGCCAGCAACTCTCCTAAGGCCAGCCCCTCTGATTGGGCTGTCCCACAGGCATCCCGACTCAAATACAGGCAGCAGTTCAACAGCCTGGACAAGCAAATGACTGGTTATCTAACAGGTCCTTGATTGTTGTGGAAACAAATCAATAATAGGCAAAGACAGAGAGTTAATGGTTACTCATAAAAAACCTTATTGGTCTGCGTAAAAGCTTTAAGTATTGTTTGGTTTGTGTGATTTCTCTTAACAGCCCCTGCAGGCAATGCTTTTAAAATTCCACTGTTTATATTGTGTCCATCTTCATGTATAATCCTGGAGTTAATACAGGATTTAGACGCTTTAGCTGAAGGCTAGTCGTGAAGATAACAATCCATGCCTGTGTGTTCTATCAACAGTTGACTAATATCACTTACATAATTCATGTAAAACATGACGTGTTTTCTAAAGAATTTTAAGAATGAGAAAAGAGTAAAGTGATATTGTGGAGTAGAGTTCACAGGTTTAAGATATCTTTAAATTCAAGGCCGCTGCTCATACCTTGAGGACAAGTATTTATTTCACACATCATTTAAGAAGGTTCTTCAGCGTGAGAACAGTTTCTGTGTTGTAATGCAACAGTTCGAGCAGATTCCACCTTTATGACTAACATTAAAAACATTAGCCATTTTCAGTCAAACCAGTTATGCTAGTACAGCAAACATGTCACCTAGATGCTTCTTAAAAAACAGATGTGCAGATGTAGAAAGTTTTTAAGCTGAGAATATTATCCAAGGTATGTGTTTATGAAAATTTGGAAGAAATAAACAGACACTGATTACCAATTTCATATTACCTCTGCAGGCCCTCAAGTGAGAAATGCTATGGCTACAACATTGCTAACTCAGACCCAGCTAGCTACCATCTGGTAAGTGTTTGCCCTCTCTGAATATCGGCATATCTTGAAAAGATATCTCACCCAGAGGAAATTTCATAACAGTTTTCAAACAAAGGCTGTGCTGTATGGGTGCATATATGGCAGTTAAAGACAGATCAGAAAGTGTAAAGCATACATCAGTTGTGTCAGTAAGTGCAGTTGTTTTTGTGTTATCATTAGGAATCTGGCTGATGTTGATAAGGACGGTAAACTGAAGGGTGACGAGTTTATTTTGGCCATGCATCTGGTAGACATGGCCAAAATGGGACAACCCCTGCCTTTGGTACTCCCATCAGATTTGGTGCCCCCATCACTAAGGTACAGGTGACTGGTCTCTGATTGACCAAAAAACGTCATACTATATACTAAACGTTAGCTAGAACTTCATACTATAATACTAAACTGGCTGTGTTGTAATGATTTTGAAATAGTATCTGACTGTCTGTCATGCTCTCAATATGAATCATCAGGGGGAAGGTTGGTGACTGTGTAAATGGAACCACTCCCTCTACCTACGCAAGCCTGGCTGAGGACCTCTATGAAGCTGAGCCTCCTCAGAAATCAAGGAACAATTGTAGGGCCCCACCTATCATTACACAGTGCAAACATCTATGACTCAGTTATGTACAAAAATGCCTCCCACCTTTTCTGTACACAACTATTCAAATAGTTCACAAGTGCCTACGACTAAGTGACAATGAGCTATTAAAATGGTTTGATATGGCTGATTATTATCTCAATAATTTTAGTAAATATTGACTCTCTTTGTGTTGTGCTTACAGACACAGATTGCACACCACTGACTTTAGGCCTGTAGTATTCCTCCCTTCCGGTTCTGTATACAGACACTCAGGCCACACGTACAGTATAAATGTCATACAAAACATCTTACTAAGCATTTCATACTATAGGGTTTGATAGGTTAGACAAAAGACTTGTTCAGTGGAATTGTAAACTTGTTCAGTATTGGAACGTATCCTTTGATGTTTTGTTATCAGTGCACATATGTTTGTGTGTCTTAACTGTCCAAATGTGTTTTGGACCCCTGCATATACAGTACATATTGCAAACTCTGTCCAATGAGTGAGGACCAGTTGCAAGTGTAAAAATAAAATGTCTTGATTCAACGTAATAAAAAATTGAAGTTTTGTTTACCATGTATTTCAAGCGTTGTTGTGGTTGATTGTATTGATTTGTACGTGTGCTCCATCTCCCCAGTTACCTTTGAAGATAAGTTCAAGCTAAACCTGGAGATGGGAAATGCCGAGCTGGAGAAGCGTCGACAGGCCCTGCTGGAGCAGCAGCGGAGGGAAGAGGAGAGGAGAGCGCAAAAGGCCAGAGAGGAGCAGGAGAGGAGAGAGAGGGAGGCACGTGAGCTGGAGCTGAAGAGGAAAAGGGAGGAGGAGGAGAGACTTGAGCGACAGAGAGAGCTGGAGAGACAAAGAGAAGAGGAGAGACTCCGAGAGTTGGAGAGGAAAGAGGTGAAGACACCATAGACGTGATGGTCTTCAAAGCACCTTTGAGAACATTGATCTGTGCCTATGTGACAATCCTGAAATATAAATACAAAGATTAAGCAAAGTATAGAAAATTATAAAATGAAAAAATGAGATCAGCAGAAATGATATACAAGATCAAAAGCTTCCACTGACCCCTAATACGATGTTCCTCACAGGCAGCCAAGAAGGAGTTGGAGCGCCAACAACAGATTGAGTGGGAGAGGAGGAGAAAGCAGGAGCTCCAAAACCAGAAGAGTGAGGAGCAGGAGGAGATCATCAAGCTCCGAGCCAAAAAGAGGAGTCTGGAGATGGAGCTGGAAGCTGTGGTGAGACCTTACGGGATGATGACATCATAGTGTCAATCAGTAGTTCATGGGCTGTCCTGAATTGTTCTAGTTCACCCCGTACCTTTACCATAACCTTCCACCATTGTTCCTTTGAACACTTTTACTTAATTCTGTGTTGCATGGGGGGATTGTATTTGTAATACGTGTAATATGAGTTTTTGTATTTACCTTGTCTTTCAGGGCAACAAGCAGAGACAAATCTCTGACAAACTCCGAGATGCTCAAGGCAAAAAGAGGATTCAGAAAAATGAGCTGGAAATGATCAACCAGAAGAGAGATTCCTGCATTACAGAAATCAACACCCTGCAGAAGCAGTTAGAGGTCTGACCACTGCAACCGCACCTGGCTGCACACTCACACTTTCCAAATGCAGACTGAACATTTAAGCACCTCATTTCTGTTTAGCCTTGTGAAATACATTTTAGATTTAGGCAGCCACACCTCATGAGGTAATCATTGTACTTAACTTTGGATTTGCATGTACAGGAACACACATGCTGATTAAATGTATACCTTGAATCCACTTCAAGTCACTTTGGATAAAAGCATCTGCCAAATGCATAAATGTAAATGTAAGTGTTTTTACAGGAGTTTAAGTGGAAGTTGGGACAGTCTGTCACAGAGCAGCAGAAACTTGGTGAAAGACTTCGCAGTATGAGTCTAAACAACCTTCCTAGTAAGATACTTTAAGTTTATGTGATATTTTAAATGTTCGTTTTGCAGCTCAATTATCGACATGATCAGTTTTAGTTGAATTGTTAATAAATGTTCCCTCATGCTCTTTTACTATTATAACACCAGACATTTCGTTTCTTTCCTTGTGTAGCTCCGACCATAAACACCTTACAGAGGAATGTGGAAGAGAAAGATAATACCTGCCGAAAACTTAAGGAACAACTTTCTGCTTTGGAGACGGAGACTGCAGCAAAATTAGCAGACATGGATCAGTTTAAAAAGGAAATCCAGGTAAACCAATAGTATCACTCAACCATGACTAACAATTCACGTTAACCAATCAGTACAGAGCAAACTGACATGCATTTAGCTAGAGTACAAGATCTTTACAAGATCCATATCTAGCTGTTTTATCTTTTGAGACATATTTACAAAATCACATTACACTAGCAATTTAGATCATTTCCCAGCTGTCCAGCATTTCAGTAGCAAACCTTTCAGTCTTAACAAATCAGCTAACGGCATATAGACTGCTACAGATGATGCTAATGCGAATAACCTGTATGCTTTTGTCCCTGTGTCTTTATCACTAGCTGTAGAGCTTTTCTGTCTGTCTGTCTACTTGTCTGTCTCCCTGGCTTTCGCTGCAGTTTGAGGAAATGGATGACTGCATGCTTAAAGGCCTGCTCTCTTTACTGAGTTGCCTCAGCAATCTCTTCTTTCTTCTGAAGGTTGCAAATCTCTTTCTCTTTCTTAATTTCTCAAGCTTCACTTGTCAGCCCAGTACAAATAAACAGGATGTTGTAGAAGTGGGCTGGATTTGCATGAGTTCTTGGGTGAAAAGGTGTCTTTTTAATGGTGGTAATACTTTGTAGGTGTTTTTTAAAGTAGTTTTTTCTCACAGGCTTTGTGTGTAGTTTCCTCTTGACTCGTGTACATGTTTCCTACTGTATCCATTGTGCAGATACCAAGCAAAAGTTAGCAGGTTTATCTGTTTCGCTAGTCATGATATTGAGATTTGATATAGCCTTGCACAAGCATGGCTGGTAATGGATTCAAACGCAAAGGTCTAATGCTACCATTATACAGTATATGTCTATGTATATATGTGTGTGGGGGGGTTTACTTAACCATATATTGGGGACAAATTTGTACTCAAATGTTTGGGTAAAAACACTGTAAAAATATAGTAAACAGTTTTTTTTGTGTCTTGATCGTAAAAATGCAAAACATTTTGGTTGGTGTTTGCATTGAGGAGATCCTGCATTCCTTAATGTTGATCATCCTGTTGGGATTGTTTGTTTACCAGGATCTCAGAGAGAGCCAAAGGATGCAGCAGGCTGCTTTGGAAAAACTCCGGACCATAAAGGAAGACAAAATCCGAGAGCTGAAAAAACGCAAGCAGGAGGAACTGGAAAAGAAGAGGAGAGAGGAGGAAGAGCAGAGGTAAGACATATTTGACTGCGGTATACTCACACTTTCCAGTACTTCAGTCTTTCAGAACCATTCAGGATATTATCAAATACATTGTTTATCATTGCCAATTGCTTCTTAATTCAGGCGCATAAAACTGGAAAAAGAGCGACAATGGCAGGAAAAACTAAAGCGTGATGAAGAGGAGAAACAGAGGAAACTACAGGAGGAAAGAGAGGCCAAACTTCGTGAGGAGGAGGAAAGGGAGAGACTAGCTCGTTTACAGGCTGCTAAAGAACAGGCAGAGCGAGAGCGCAAAGCTCGAGAGGAGGAGGAGAAGAGACGCAGAGAGGAGGACGAGAGAAGACGGAGAGAGGAGGACGAAAGGAGAGAACAAGAAAGAAGAAGACTTGATGAGAAAAGGAGACAAGAGGAGGAAGAGGAGCGTAGACGACGAGATGAAGAGAGAAGGAAATTGGAGGAGGAGAGAAGACAACTGGAGGAGGAAAGGAGGAAATTAGAGGAGGAGAGAAAACGGCAGGAGGCAATTAGGTTGGAGGAGGAGAGAAAGCTCGAGGAGCGAAAAAGAGCAGAGGAGGAGCGGAGGAGGAAAGAGGAAGAGAGGAGAAGAGAGGAGGAAAGACGAAGAGAGCGGGAGGAGGGGGAGCGAAGGCGACAGCGGGCCCAGGAGGCAGCTGTGAGGGACGCAGAGGAGAGAAAGAAACTAGACGAAGAGAGAAAGAGAAAGGAGGAGGAGAGGAAAAGGCAGGAAGAGGAAGAAAGGAGGCGTCGGGAGGAGGAACAAAGAAAACAGGATGAGGAGAGGAAAAGAAAACAGCAGGAAGAAGATGATCAGCAGAACAAAAAGAACACTGTTAAATCAGACATTGTTGCTGCTCTTCTGCGCGGCCTGGCGGAGAGGAAGGGTAAAGAGAGAAGAAATTACCATAACGTACCGTACATTTAAATGTTTTTGGAAGTTCATGCTGTTTACCTGAATGTAAATGAATGAAATCTTTGTGATTTCAGGCACCAGACAGCCACTTGGAGCACAGCACAGAAGATCAGCTGCACTGACCACATTTAAAGCCCTTTACCCCTTCACAGCCAGAAATGATGAAGAGCTCTCCTTTGAAGCTGATGACCTGATTGAGGTCAGTTTTACAATAAATCTCACAAAACGTGTGTTTGTAGCTTTACTTGTTTTTAGGGCCATTAAGATTTTTTAAATTGTGACATTTTCCCACTTTATTTGTACTGCAGTGCAAAAAATACTTAATCTTAATGTATTTATATTTTTTGATTTTGACTTGGACATGGTTTCCTGATATTTATCCTTTAGGAAATTACCCAATAATTTTATTTAGTTTGTTTTTGGTTTGGGGTTTGTGGAATGTAGCGTGTTTGTGGCAGTGTTTGGAGCATGCTCAGTGTA